>JAFBMS010000024.1:7903491-7984721 GCA_019788955.1 Albula glossodonta | reverse complement strand
TGGTATTTTTTTCTACTTGTGTTCCTCTTTCCTCTGTCTGGCCCGTCTCCCTCGGCCCAACAGGTAGTTGACTGGTCCAAGGTGCTGTCCGGTTCTGAAGCTGGACCACAGTGTGGGGAAGTGGATTGGGCTCGGCCCGGCGCCTCCGCTGGCATGGCCATGCTGGAATCCTTCATAGATGAACGTCTCAAAGACTACGCCCCCCTTCGAAACAACCCCAACTCTGAAGCTCTCAGTCAGCTGTCACCCTGGGTCCACTTTGGTCAGTCTGGCTCAAATGACCTCATAAATCAACAATAACACTAACTAACCCGAGCACTGCAGGACATGAAATTCCTATTTCACTCATCTTGTCAGTTTGCAGCTGTGTTTTACATCCTATAGTTTGAAAAGAGTGTCATGTAATGATTCCAATCTGAATATTTTGGTCAGTGAAAGTAAGAGAGCAATGACTTACAAAGTCAATTTTCTGTCTCCAAAAATGATTTCCCATGAACCATGATGTATGTTGCTGCACACACTACGGATGAGTCGATGTAGTTACCCTGTTCATTAAGTCACTGAGGGAATGATGGAGCATCACTTTTCCATCTAGTTCCCTGAACTCTTCGGGTATATTTGTATTTTCTTCAAATGAAATCAGGAAGTATGTTTGGTGGCTGGGTAGCCCTGTAGTCTCTTCTTCATCTGAGTTCTTCATTACACAGCAGCTGGCATGGTACTCAGGGAGGGAGAATGGACTCCAAAATAATTATTTTGACACGGAAGAAAAGGGATACCTTAGTCCTGTTCTCACAGGAGTTTCTTCCTCCTCCGGCATCTTTCGGCCCAGCGTGCAGTTCTGCAGTGCAGCGGGCAGATCGGGCCGAGCAGAGTCCATACCAGCCTTCGTGGAGGAGGCGGTGGTACGCAGGGAGCTTGCGGACAACTTCTGCTACTACAACAAGAAGTACGACCAGGTGGAAGGTTAGTAACCTCTGCAAGCGAGTGAGAAAATAACCATGATTTGAGCCAAGTCTTGGGAATCCACTGTCATATTTACCTGTGAATTTATCTGTTCATAATGCTACCGAGTTACTTTTCTAACTAGTTCTGTGATGTCTTACATCGCCACTTTCAACTTCTGTTTTTCTCCCGTTGTCTGTTTTTTTCATGCGGTAAAATGTGGGGACAGTTCAGGTGATTGGTTGTTTTGTCCATGCAGGTGCCTCTGATTGGGCACGGAAGACTCTGCAGGACCACGCCAAAGACCCCCGCCCCTACACCTACACCCGCGAGCAGCTGGAGAAAGCCAAAACCCACGACAAACTCTGGAATGCTGCCCAGGTACCTGTGTCCTAAACGTAAAGGCTTCAATACTTTAAATTCATCTTCTTGGCACACACATGTCCACATGCATGCATACACACTCAAATGCATGCACACATACTTTCACTAGACCCTAAAGTGTGGCAGTCGTTTCTGAAGCAGACCTTTTCTCTATTCTCCTCCTGCATATATATACTGGCCTACTGAACTTTTCTCTCCTGTCTATATACCACTAGCTGAACTGTTCCCTCCTGTCTGTGTACCAGCAGCTGTAAACTGTTCCCTAATATCTATAAACCAGCACACTGACCTTTTACACACTTCCTGTCTCAGTACCAGATGATTGTAGAGGGCAAGATGCATGGCTTCCTGCGGATGTACTGGGCCAAGAAAATCCTGGAGTGGACCTCCTCACCAGAGGAGGCGCTGTCGATCGCCATCTACCTGAACGATCGCTACGAGCTAGATGGCCGTGACCCCAATGGATATGTGGGTGAGTGATAAGGGTGGGGAGGCATAGGGCTCACTGTAATCCATAGAAAATACCTGCTCACTGTGCAAATACTTAAGTTAGTGTGGCGAGGTCCATCAGAGCTGTGATATGGTGGACTATATTTCAAACTGGAATTATGTGTTTGGTAGTTGTAACGCAAGTTTGAATTGCTGGTTACAGACTGACTCACTTTTCATGACCATAACCACATGCTGTGAATAGTAAATGACACTTACTTCCATCTGGGTTCCATATTCTGACTCCTGCGTGAAGGGCATGCATCTCATGGTGGCTGCAGCCAGTGTAACTGTCATGTCTGCGCCTTTCTCTCCCTTTTACTCTCCTTCTCTCTGTTGACAGGCCATGTGGTCCATCTGTGGGGTCCATGACCTGTGGCAGTGAGGCCAGGTATTTGAGGGTGGGCCATATTACTGAGGAAGGTGCGCTACATGCACCGCTGCCTGCACCCGCAGTTCAAGTGCAGAGGTTGAGAGCGTACTTGCTGCCGAAAGGTCTGTGAGAGGGGTGTCGCCGAGCAACCACCCAGGGCACCCTCAGGAAAGTCCTGCACTGCTGCAGAGAATTCACTATTGTGATGTCACAGTGGTGATGCGCCGTGAGGTCTTTCCGACCAGCATTTCCTGCCTGGGATTTGAACCTGTAGCTTTATTGACAGCAGCTCAAGTCCTGACACTGCTGTCTGCTCCACACTCTGCCACTATGGATGGCTGATTCATAAATTTAAATTGAAAAACTAGAAAATCAAGCGTAAGTTTCACAAACTGGAATGCTTGGTATTAGTATAGGTTTGTTAGTATGCTGTGCAGTGTGCTAGTTGCCATGTTCATAATTGACTGAAAACACCTGTATGCCTTTTCTGTTTGAACTGAACTGGAAGACATGATCTGAGGGAACAGTTTTGCCTATTGAACTGGCAGCTGGTTTGATGTAGCCACAGCAGTTTGGAATCTGCTGTATCAGAGTCTGATGTTGCCTATTGGTTCTCACATGTCCGTTTATCAGCCTTCATCAATGTGGAGTGATTAGCAAAATAATTCAAGAAGAAACCCATTTGTCTGCCACCATCAGAGGTTCCTATAGTTCAACAGTCAAGCTACTTTAGGCTGTTGAAAGAAAATTCACATTAAAAAGCTGTAAAGATTGCTGATAAAGGTTTGGAAATTTTTTTTTTCTACTACTGCTCATTTGGTAGAACTGTGTAATGGAATTTTGCCTTTATTTTCCTGAATTAAAATATTTTACTTTGAAACATCTTGAACTCTGATGACTAATTTTACCCTACCCAGCACCCTTAACTCTGGTGCCTCACCCACGCAGAGCCAGTGGAGACAAAAACTGACTGCAGCAGGCCAGTCCATATCATCTGTGCTCAGTAGGCGATACGAGGGGGGATGCCATCCCCCTTGTTAGCAAAATGACCAAAATGCATCCCCCTTGTTAACCACGTTTGTGTGTTGGTTGGTGGTGTGGGGGCAGGAAGGTGCTTCCATTGGGCCATCCCCCCTGTTATAAAATAAACAAATCACCTACTGTCCGTGCTCACTGCAGAAGGGCACTTTGGCTCTACAGTACTCTCGCCAATCTGCCAAGACAGACCGGGCCATGCCCAAATACTGTGCTCCAGCTGTCCGGGTTCTCTGGAGTTACTGGAAAATCCGAATCTGTTTCACAGCTTTGTGTGGAGTTCAGCTGCACTGGAATGACCAATCTGAGCAGTCCCATAGATACATATTTTAAATGAGATTAAATCTTGAAAATTTGTTGCAGTGTTTCTCAAATACTTTCTTTTATACTCTCCCTCATTGTGTGTGTGTGTGTGTGTGTGTGTGTGTGTGTGTCTGTATGTGTGTGAGACACAAAGAATGAGAGAACTGTTAGATTACCTCCTGAGATATAAACATCAGATGTCAAACAGACAGCAAACAGACACCAGACCAGAAGTGTCAGCTTTCTGGAGACTTGGCATTACACTCACTTACACCATGAGATTTATGAGAGAGAGGAGTCTTGTCTTGGGTTAGCAACTCTGTCCACACTGCCACTGGTGTTTTCATTGGCCATGTGGTCCTGCATTCACTGTCTCACTTTTGTAGTTAACCTCACAGAGCAAATAATGCTTATTACACTCTACAACACTGGTGCACAATGGCACACAGCCTATCCAGGAAATAGTTCAACCTAAGGGCACTGTTATATGTGCTTTGCAGTTTTGTTGCCAAAACATCACCTGATTGCCCAAAAAACCTGTTGTGGTCATTGTGGTTATTTCTGGGTAGAATTGCAGAACATACTGGAAGGCCAACCCCAAAGTGTCTCATTAGTCTTAATTCATACTAGTTATATTTGTACATATAATATTTGCATTAAGTGTCTGTTGCTGAATATGCTACAGGTCGCATACAAAATGAATGCTGAAGTTATCCAAATTTTCGAATTGATCGTGTTGTGAAATAATTTCACTTGGGAAAATAAAAGCGCTCAACTCAACATTCAGTATGACACCTTTGATAAAACCATCCACGCCTGTTCGTTAGTAGCGCCCAAATAAACAAAACTCAAAAACGGAGGCAACGTATCTGTCCGTGCAAACGCAGCGGGCTGATATTTCCGTTATTTTTCCTCTCCGCTTTGGTGTCTGTAAGCCACGTCTCACCCGCACAAGAGGCTACCCAGATAGAGGAAATGTTACGCTGGCGAACGGAAGTCACAGTCTGCAACCAGAAAGGAAATGTTTGGTGTCAACCTGCTTTTCAACTCACGATACCATCGCTGATTCAGTTATTTTTCCCCTTTGTCTAAATAAATTACACCTGAGTTATCCCTAACATTGACATGGACATACGGTTTTTAAGGACTTTTTGAGTACTTTTGTATGTGTATCCCTTAAGTAAAGAAAGACATTCACTGCGGTAAAGGGTGAAAAGGTATTTATTTTTTGCTAACATTAATAAATTATTAGAATACGGTACATGTGAGGTTAAGGTAGTAATACATTCTCTGCACAGAAGAGGGCGCCCATTACTTTTTCAATGCTTCTCAAGTCAGATTGTAACTCGGGCCTGAGTGATTGTTTTCCAGGAAGGTAGAGCTCACATTGTTTGTTGTGTTTCTCTAGGTTGCTGTACATTCGTGCAAGCACTCCTTATCAAACAATTATACCTCAAAGCCTATGTTTCCCTGCTGAGGGTGAAAATGACTAGAAAAAAAATGCTCAACCTCAGTGTTCAATTCAGTGTTCAGTCTCCCCCAGCCAGTGTTCAATTACAGAGAAAAACATATCACAAAGCATATCATGAAATTGAATAGGCGGGAAATAATTAAAAAAAAAAAAAAAGAAGAATAAAATTAAGGTCTGGGTGCTTGTAGTAAATCAAGGGAGCCCCTTTTCCCTAGTGCAATCTGTGCAAATCGACTGCAAGGAATAGTAGGGCAATGTTACGTCCATTGGTCTGTTTCTTAGGTGACAGAGTGTGCGTATACAGTATCTGTAACAGGGCAGACTGTCATACAGGTTCTTTAATGGGGACAAACTGCCCCATGGCGTTTCTACGGGAGCAGAGTGTCTGTACGTGGTGTTAGTGTTCAGCTCCTCGGCGTTGGGCTTAGCTCTGTGGGCATCGCACAGTGGCCGGCTCCAGGATCATTTGCCCAGCATGCTGCTTTGCCCATGTAAGCCTTGGAAGAAGGTGATGGTGGAGTACTCTACGCTGTCCTGGGACTGGCGTACAGGTGCGCTGTCTCTATCTCTGTCTTTCTCCCTGCTTGCCGGTCTGTTCTGGAAATCCAGCACCCCATACTCAACACTGCTGCACTCCTCTCCATTCACCTGCCAAAAATCAGCTCATGTTAGCACAGTGGCCAGAGTTACAATACAACTAGGTTTAAAGCTAATAATGTAACAGTGGTGTTGGGAGAGGTGGAGGGAGGGACACACCTCTCCTTGTGGACTGTTCCTGAATCCTCCCATAGCCTGGAAAGACTGTAGGACCTTGCAACAGCAGTGGCCTGGCTAACAAGCAGGCACACCTGAGGTGAATTACTAATCAATTACTAATCAACACAGGTGTCTGCACTTGTCTTTGTGTCTTCATTTCGGCACCCTATGTAAGCACAGCCTGCCATTAGAATTTTCTTTCTCTCTTTTTTGTTTTCTTTTTTCCTTTCCCCCTCATTCTGGACCTTGCATTTTTGGTTAATGTTTGCTTTTGCTCACCAATAATTCTATGCATGCATGCATGCATGCATAAAATGCATATGTTAACACTATGGAAATTTTTATTTGTTTCTGATTTATATGGGTTTGAGTTTGATCAAATCTGAATGGAAAAGGACTCTTACCTGGCACATGGAGCTTGGGGCCTGGGGCACATGGCAATCTGGAGAACAGGACACTGGTTAGAGTTTAGGAGTTTGGAGGTTAGTGACTCTGCAGTTGTTCTCTTCATGACATTGCTGTGATCATTTGAATGTGCAATATGCTGATCACTGCATACCATTTTAATGCTGTACTCTACTGGAGTTTCTGAGGGCTGAGATGTTTGCAGGTGTTTGTGCCACCCACACACTGCATTGTATGATGATCCCATCGCATCAGTAACAATATATTTCCACCTCTTAACAAAAAAAAAAAAAAACTTTTGTTCTGGGCTGGGTTCAGTGAAAAAAATTATACAAAAACACTGCTTGAATCAATCCTTCAAATACTTTGAGTGCCTCAGTTTGCCTTTATTTGAAACTTTTCATTTTATACACCTTAAGTGCCTAATAAATATACTACAAAAACAGTAGTTTACATGGTTGCAAATATTTCAAGTTTTCCTGTCTTCAAGAATGATTTGAAGTTCACTTTATTGACTGGAAAACTTAGAGTGTTTTGGGCATTTTTTAGTTCACTGAATTTTGCCCCATTTCTGGAGCAGCAGAGGGGTTTCCACTGACCTGGCCCCAAACCTGGCTGAGCGTAATGACTTATTCATGTGTATTTTAAGGCTTTATAATCTTTATGGCACTCTTTTTACGGCCACTTTTGTTTTGCCAGGCACAATGTGGCTATGTGGTGCTGTCTGTTCATTCTGCTCTTGCCCCTGCACAGGTACCCACACCTTTGTACAGCTCTTTGAGTTGCTCTGTGGCTTCGGATCGGCGGGTAGTTGCCTGTGTGAAGACCACAGTCATTGCAAAAGCAGACTGCAGTGACCCCACATGCTGCAATACAAGGCGTATTTGGGTCACTGAGGGAAACGTTGGGGGTCTGTTCTCATCGAAAGGGACTGAAATCGAAAACTTTGACAGCCGTCGTAGCCTCTGCCCTCAAAAATAAGCAGGTCTGGTTTCTTGGTCCAATGACTACAGAGGCCTTTTATAAAAACCCCACATAACAAACACAAAGCTAACCAGCTGTCAAATTATTTGTTACTTTAGAACGCCCAACTAAAAAAAGAATTGCTAATCTTGTGATGCATCACATATTGCAACGATAAGCTGCATGTCGGTACAAGAAAAATGGTGTGAGAGTGTTCTGTTTTTCCCAGGGTTCCCACCAGCTCTGGGATCAACAATCATGCCTGACTCCAACCTGAAATTTTGAGGATGAGGATTACACAAAACATATCTCTGTTATTACTGTACAACCCAACTCATGTCTGTTTTTGTCACATAGCCCTGCTCATTTCTGTTAATATCATAAAACCCCACTCACCTGTGTTCTTATGTAACCCTACTCATCTCTGTTATGATATAATTATACTCACCTCTGCCCTGGTTGTGAGTGAAGTACAGCCACCCCAGCAGCACAGCGGTCAGGAACATGATGCTGACCACAAACCCGATGATGATGCTGATGTACACAGGAGACCCAGGGGGAGTCCCTGACGGGGGGCTTTCTGACAAGACACTGTCAATGTAATTAGAAGTGGTAGTAGGTTCTGAAAAGGAGGAGAAGATATCTTATATATTATATATGCATATTATACATGTGAGGCCACTGGAAGGGCAGTAGGAGGGTACATACTACATCTCCCATAAGTCCTTAGTAAAGGCACCATCACTAACACTGATGGCCTTTCTGGGAACAAATCTGCAGAAAGGTCATCAGTGTTTCAATTATATTTGCTAAACATCTGGAGGGCATATATGTAAGGGTGAATGTTTCTGTTATCAGTTCGGATGCAGTATGTGAGCACATACAGGGGTGGGCAAATGATTTATTGAACTGAAAATGGATAACCTAATGCTTTTAGTAACATACTGATTTCAACCAAGGATTGTGTTTCACTGTCCAGAGCAAAATCTTCTGATTGGTTCAAACAGGTCAATGATTTTGCATGGTCCGGTAGCTCCACCCCTTATGGGTGTCATGAAAACACTTCTCTACCACTGGTTTTAATTTTTCATTCTTGATCGTAACTGAATTTGAAATACAATGATCATCAGCTTGATGATTCCATGAAACTAGTGCTAGAGGCTGTGGGTGAAGTGGATTTGCACATACCATACCTCTGATTTTCTCTTTCGGGCGTATAATAAGAATATGTTCTTTGCTTTTGATATAATCCCCTCCTCCTATGAAGAAATCAACATGGTACACTCCTGTATCTTCAGCTGTCAGGTTTGTGATCCTCAGAATGGCCTCATGGGCAGCCATTGTGAAGTTGCGACGCCGGTCCATGGCAGCATTTTTTGGTGACTCGTCTATCTTTGTGCTGTTCTTGACCAGGTTGGCAGATCTGACAGTCTTATTTTCGCTGAGCTTGAACCGAATTTCAACATCCTGGCCCTGGTTCCTTACAATTTCAGTAGTATTGAGGATATCTGGACGGAAAGACAAAAATGCAAAACCACCGAGAATTATTAGGCGCATCTGAACTTGTTGTTTTAAATGACTCCAACTGAGTGGTTGATACTGATTGGAGGGCCTGCAGTGTGAGTTCGTTATTGCTTGATTTGGAGGTTGGTTATGGAGGGCCTCAAAGGCACATTAGACCATGTAGGATAATGGCTCTCCTACTTACTCTCTGACTGTAGCTACTGGTGATCTATGGTGTATCTATTTGTTGTGTTGCCTCCATGCTTGTCCGGGGGTAGTGCTGGGTAGCTCTGTAGCGCTGTCTCTGAATTTAAAGCCCGCCCCTGCAGGGTTTCCTGTGACACACTTCCTGTGCAGTGCTGACATCACACCTGTAGTTGAACCTTTCCCCTCATCAGTGATAAACACACAAGATAAACAGGAACTTTTATTTCCAGGTTCCGCCCCTCAATTCCTGCAAAGCAGGTGCTTGGGTGGACAGCATTTTCCCTCATATGTTAATAATTAACGGTTATACGTGCCGCAGTGGAAAGAATTACTTTTTAAATATCAGTTACAGTTCTACTTAAGTTTTGTAAAGAGCTAGAAGCAAAACATTTCCTGTATAGAGGCCAGGTGTGTTTTGTGAAACCGAAAGAAATTCTGTTACAATACACATAGGTATATAGTGGCAAATGATTATAATAAATTGATTTATAAAGGGGGTATAATAAATGCATACATACAGATATAATACATGCATGAATACAGAATTAAACAATTATATTACATTAATTTATGTAGAAGTAAACAGTTATAATAAACAAGCTAATACAGAATTAAACTGTAATATTAAATGGGGATATATAAAAGTACACATAATACATGTATCTCAAGATAGCAGTTTTATTATATTATTTTAAATGTGAAAAAAATGCAAATTGATAGTTTTCAGAGAACAGCACAAATTCACATTTTGTTCTTAATTTTATAAAATCTATGATCAAAAACAGAGACAAATTCACTGGGGCTCACAGTTTCTAGGCAGGAGGGAATGCTTTCAAACAACACTTTTAGTTCTCACAAAAATAGAATCCAGTATGCTGGGAAAACAATATATTATATTTAAATAATTAAACTATAACAATGGAAATAATATGGTTTAACAAACTATTAATATATTAACAAAATATTAATATTAAAGGCCTGACATTTCAGAGAAGTCTAAATTAAAATAGTTCTGAGAGAATGTTTGGTGGTGAGGGCCACATTTGGAATATTAAAAATTGCAGATGTTTTTGGAAAGTTAGCAGTGCTCGTCTAAGCCTACTATTATGTCTTTCCATGATGGTTTACGTATTTGGTGTTTTGAGTCGCAGTCAGTGGAATCGAAGGTTTGTCATTATGAGCTGTTTTCAAAATGAAGATGGCAACTCGGCTTTTAGGTGGGATCGTAAGAGTCCACCAACAACTTTTTGAGACTCCCCAGCCAGAAAGGTTGAGAGCCACCCCTGTTGTGTGCCGTACTTTCTGTGAGGAATTTTTAGAATTTGTTTATGGAAAAGCACCAAAATGGATAGCAATACTATTTATGTACTGAGTTTAGAATTAGTGTCAGTGACCTTAAAGTAAAGTAACATGCACCCAGGAGTGACTGCGTCTTACAGATGTTTTTTGTGCCTTTGTTGAAACACTGATGAAAAGAGTTTTCCAATGACACCATTGGACTGTTTGTCCTGATTTGAGGTTTAAACATGTCAGACAATTTGAATGTCTTAGGACATTTTTCAGGGGAACTGTGTTGTTTTGTAAAATCCATCATTCTGTTGGGTTTGCAATTGACCGTTTTGAAAAAGTGGGCACTGTTTTAAGAATTTAGTGTCTAAGCAATTGAGGAAAAACTGTAGCTTAATGGCATATACTGACACCACCACAAACACAGCTTAGGTGAAATATGAAATATTTATGACCTTTGTGAAATTGTGGGGTTGCATAGAAACATTACGACCTTGTATGGACACTCTGCCATCCCAGAAGTTTTCAAACTAATTTTTGTTTCAAATTGGTAAAATGAATCTAAACACATGTTCTTTCTACATTAGTATATATTGATGAGCATATCAGTTGCCATATGACAATTCAAAATTGTTCCTTTATTTAATTCTGATTTATTTCATATGTTGCACATTTAGTAACACAATGTATTCAATAGAGTATTATAGAGTGTATTACAATGAAATCCATTAAATCAATATAATCTTTTATGCTTTTTAAAAAACCATTTTAACCATTCCCCTACATTTTCTCCCCTCTTTTGCATATTCATATTTCTTCATCCCTCAACCTCAAAATCTTCTGGTAAATTCCCCATTTTTGTTTGTTGTTCTGTGTGTTCTGTGAGAATCGTTATTTGATGACCTTCCCCGGTGTATCAGTTATGAGCTCCTTTTTCCGTTGAGCTGTTTATGACTAATCTTTTTTTTCCAGAGTGTCAGCAGTCAAAGTTATCCACTAAAACACAGGAACATCCCATTCGGCAAAGTGAAGGTGCAGATTATTGTGGTTTAAAAAGAGGCCACACACGTCTGGAATTAAACGCTTGATTTTTGGAAAGTTCCTCTTTTGTGGAGCACTCACTGTGTGGCAGAATTATGTATTGGTTCTAATGGAATTAGATTTTGGAGTTTTTGCATCTTCCTCTCAAGCATTTGCGCTAGATTCAGACACACACTCAGCGTCCGCAAAGGCATATGCACCTCGTTCTGAACAGATTTTACATTATGACATCATTTTCTTTTGAGCATGGTATATTTTATTAGAAACAAGCAAATGTGTCCTTTTCATTTTAAAAATAGACTAGCACATGACAAAGGCCGGGACCCAGTGCAATGCACTTAGCCTCTTTAAGGGAATATGTGACTCAATTAAAATGTCCTATGGTGTTTTAAAGGGCATGTGCTATTCTATTTCACAAGGAGAGGAACACGCAACTGACATGTGTGCTTGTCTCCTGTAAAAACAGAAAAAAACCTCAAAGAAATGTATTATGTGATGTAAAACCTGTTTTGACTAAAGTGAATATGCTTTTAAACAGACTTATGTGCTTTTGATTGGATCGATTGGATCTCACCCAAACTGTATTTGATTGACTATCGCCCTTGGCCTTTTTTATTTTTTTTACCATCGCTGGGAATTTGTTGATACTGGAAACATAACAAATACCAAACATGAAAGCGGCCTTGTGAGGGTAATAGGGCTTTATACAAAATCAAGGTTTTTAGGCTTTTCAGTCTCTAATGACCACATATACACATGTATAGAGTACACATGTGAGAGTGAGCTATACAGCAAATATGACTAATTTTCTGTGATTATGATTCTCAAGGCTGTGGCCAAAAACATATAGTTAATTTAATATATAATTTAATATATATATAATTAATTTGATTTTGTTCAGAGTCTAGAGTTGTTAAGCTACCCAAAGATAAAACCTAACAATAAATGTACTTGTACCTCTCAATTCCTACCTTTACCCTGTTTTAAACAGGTATAACTGCTCCACAGTGGAATGTCTGTGATTTTCCAAAGGCAGTGCCCTGTACATGTCACTGAAATGATGTATATATATATATATATATATATAATCAGATTCTGCCGCTCTTCTCTCCATGGAAACGACTCTTTCACTGTCTACAGTATGTCACCATCAGACCTACTGCTTGGAATCGGACTAAAATGTATTGTTAAAGTAAAGGTTCTCACAGAATATCGCAGCCATTTTTTTTGATTCACTCCATGAATGGATTTCTGCAGAATGTATTTCCTGGGCTGATCTGGGAGGAAGCTGACCCCCCCTTCCCCCCCCCCCCTCCCCCCCCTCCCAGCACCTTCCAGTCCCAGGTAAAACACCAGCGCAGAAGGGGAAATGCTGAGAAAGTGAGTGATTTATATCAAACAGGGAACCCCACATGACCATAAAAAGAAAAATTAAAAACAACAACAAAAAAAAAACCATAATCACAAAATAGAAATCCCCTTCAGCACGGCTTTTTCTGTCACACTTTCCACAAGCAAAGTGCAAGAGCAAGAAATGATAATGTAAAGTGTGGGTTTGTACTATCTGTCTCCTGCAGACAGCCCACACAGTCTCTCAGTCACCATGCACTGTACTTTTGTGCGTACTCTAGCATTGTCTCTTGCTGGTAGTTCAAATGAATACACACTTTGTGTATAATTAAATGGAAAAAAAAATGTGAAAATTAAGCAGTTATTCAGTCCTTACTTGACAGATTAACATTTATGGCTTCCTTGGTTTCTTTACAGATCAAAGAAGAGAAAAAAAAATTGACAAACTGACATTTTGAGAGAGAAACAACCGCAAAGAAGAACTGAAGAAACCATAGAAATCTCAGACAAACAACATCAAACATCAGAAGTCAAAGTTATCTGACAGAGGCTAAATACCAAGCAAAGAGGACCAGATCTGTTCATTAAAGTTATGTTTAGAGGTGATAAATTATCATTATCGTGACCATTGTATGTACCCATGTCTTAGTCCACAGTAAGATGTTGTTCTACTACTGATTCAAGTGGAAACCCATGTAGTGATTACCTCCTCATGTAAGTCCCAGCTCAATTACTAAATGAAGTTGTTATTTATGATTTTTACAGCTCTGGGACAACATACCAGTGGTTGTCCTGTAACCTCTAATTCCAGTCCACGTAGACAATGCCCAAGAAGTCCAAAGAACCCAGAGGGCAGCAGGTTCTGATCTACAGGTAAATCCCGGCTTGTGAACATGATCCAAAACGATGGAAAGAACTAGCGACTTACCTGCTAACGCCCATGGTAGGAGGAGCAGCAGTACTGAGAGCGGTCTGACAGAACGGCTCATGATCCCAAACGAGTGGAATTTGGACAGCCGGCGTTGTTTTCACTCTCTCCTCTGTCTCTGTCCCTCGCTCGCTGAGCTTTCTCTCTCTCGTTCTCTCTTTCCTTCTGAACTTGCGTCTTCGAACATGAAATTATGAAGCAGCATTCTAGGATGTTGTGCTGGGGTGGCAGGGTTGGGTTGGGTTTGGGGAGGGGGGCGGGGTGGCAGACACAGGAACTTGTCAGTGGTTGGCTGCCACTCGTGTGTGGGATGAATTTCGGTGCCTCCTGTGCACATGTTAATCTAAACTGTGAAGCGTTTCATGTGAATACTAGTCTCAATCATGAATTTAAATGATAAATGTGCTTCTCTTTTGTGGATGAGTTAAATAGTGTTTAAACATCGTTTTCTACACAAGAATTGTTAAGCAGAGTCTATATCAAGACGGCAATAACTGAAAGTTAACTAAATAATGTTCATGTCATGAATACTAGTATCAGAGAATGACCGTTTCCCTGCACCAGCTGAATGTAAACTGTTGTCAAATCCTTCTCATCAACCAAGGAAATTTCAATGCTTTTGATACTTGTACTTGTATTTTTTAAAAACAGAAAGTTTGAAAACTCATTTGATGAAATGAGCCAATCACAATGTAACATGACAGGCACAATCTCTTGATGTCACCTCAGATCAGTATGGTTGCTGTAGCTACCATTCTCCGACATATATGCTCACTGCTCCACAAACTTTTAGTTGTCAACGGCTGATCTCAATGAACGCTGAAAGAAAAGCAGAGAGAGCGCTCAGCCAGGCCTTGATCTGCGCTGAGCATAGAGTTGGTGTTCAGTGAGGCCTTGATGTGGATTGAGCAAAGACATGGTGTTCAGCGAGGCCTTGATCTGCGCTGAGCACAGAAGGTGCCTTCATTCAAGAAGCATATCTGAAGGGGGCATCGCTGAAGCCCGTCTGTGGTTTGGAGCATTCGACCGCGCTCCCAGTACCCCCTGCCATCCAGTGGGCCCATTCTTCTCACCTCACCCACGGGCACACCGCACAAATCAGAGATATGTTTCTCTGCGGTGGGCTTTCTGTAGTATGGTTCACACTTCACTCACCGCCCACCCCCTGGGACGTCTAGTCAGGAGTGAAAGTCAACACACATCAAGCAACTGTAACTGTGCAGACATACAGAATCCTGAGAGCCTCCCCAACCCCCCAAAATATGGTCCTCCTGTATGCTATTTTTTTTAATTAGACTGCTTGTCAATTATACACAAATTAAATAAAAAATATCTTAACATCAAGGCAATGTCTTTATAACACTAATAAATATTAGGGTCATAACAGATATAAAATCTTCAAGCTCTTGAGAAAACTAGAAAGCTGAAAAGCGCTGGTTTTCATCTTATCTGCGTTTGGTTTTCACCACATTAGTTTCAAATGTACCTTGCCTGGGTAGATGCCTTCTGCCAACTCAATTTCACATTTTGGAGAGCTTTGTCATGTACAACTGAAAATGCATTTCTAGGGCAGTCCCTCGAGAAATTTGAAATTACAGAAATGTACACAAAAAAGAAAGCTAACTTCTCTATACTTACACTGAAATGTAAAATATGATGTGCTTTCATAAATAAGGGGGGTTTTGGGTTTTGTACATTAAAAAATACAAATAGTGTTGCACAATGAACTAAGTCGGAAAATTGAGTCTTGCGTATTTCACAATTTGGTCTCTGCTTCTGCTTTCAGGAGAATGATGAACCTTCAGTCAACATGAATGCGTTTGGAAGGTGTTTATTATGATGTAGCGAGTTGTATATAGGTATGGACATTGACCTTGGGCTTGGAGTCCAGGGGGGCAGTGTCATGCCTCACTATTTTTTTTAGGATGAAGTCAATATCCCCTTGACTGTTAGAAGAGAGGGTGAAAAAAAACAGAAGAAAGGGAAGTAGACTTGAAGGTGGACATGGGGAGGGGGAAGGATGCCGGAAACAGAGAGCATGATGGGAAAGAAGGTACGTGGCAAATTAATACCTGCATTGACAACCGGATTGCACAGATACTGGTGTTTGAGTGAAGGGTTGTTCAAAGATTACCTCTCCCGAAATTTGTTATTAACAAACTCCAATAATGAGCATGTCTTTGAATGAAATCAGGAAGTTTGTTTAGCTGGAGATAATTGTCCTGAATTGATCTGATTTGCTCTTGTTCTTCTACTGTTTCTTCAGTTCCCTCATTTCTTTATCACTTCAAAACTCGATAACTTATTCAATCAGTGGCTTTTTCTTCCTTCATGTGGGGGGTGTATGTTTGGTGGTTCCAATTGACTCATTTGTGATCAAACGGACCCCACCTGATGGCAGTCTGAGAAGAATCAAATGGACAAATCCTCACATGGAGGTGATTCAGTTCATTTTGTTCAATTCACAAAGAATGAATCCCTCACAACCGACCTGTCACTACACAGCAAGGGAAAGGAAAGTGAGAATTCTCAGGGTGCGGAGGTGTGTGATACAGTTTCTGTATCTATTTTAGACAGTTTTAAAGTGCCTGGCAAACATGCACATGTAGAGTACACCACCGATACCGGAAATCCACGTGGCATATTGGATACCACAGAGATCGACACAGCAATCGTACTTTATCCTTAATATAATGACTATAATGCCCATTGTTATAATCACTGATAACTGAAATATGTATTCCAAACAGACTTTATTGCTTTGCTTGTTTATTTGCTACACCTGTATTTATTCCTCCACCCCATGTTGGATTAATAACATTTTTATTAAAGGAATATATATACACACACACACACACACACACACACAAGATACGACAAACTTTTTTTAAAATACAGGGCAGGATAGACACACACTGTAGAGGTCCAATGTAAGTGCTTCGGACTGTTCAATAGAAAGGGTAGTTTGCACTCTGCCCTAAACAGAGCGCTTATTTTGAGTTGTGTGATACGTCACAGTTTCGGTCAGCTTTTTCCACTGTGCACTGTCTCATTTCGAAACTGTGCCTCAGAGAGACAGACGCTTAATAACACTGCGTCTCTGAAAGTAAAGCTTTTTGGGTGCGTCCATTTCCAATAAAACAGGCGCGAATGTTGCTTTTCGGAATCACCCACCACCTTATAGAGACCCTAGACAGTTTCATTTCTATAGTCTGGGTTTCTCCGACTGGATCAGTTACTTTAAAAACATGTCATATGAGAGCTTATAATGGCTTACTGAGACAATAATAAAAATAAGAATAAATACATCTTATGTTAAAAATGTAAACAAGAAGGTAAACAGACTTCTACAAAATTATGCATGACACAACCAGGCCAGCACTTTCCATGATAAGACCTGTTACATACAGAAAACAAAACAAATATATATATATGTAATCTAACTAGACATAGATCCAAAACATTGAATGTAAAGTGATTTACAACATTATATGACAAACTGTGGCTGTCACGAAATGATTATTTGGGAAATACCACGACTTTATAAGGGGAAGAGGACTACAAATAGCAATACGTGCAAATCCCACTAACCTCCGCACGCATCGACCAACAACAACAACAACAACACTGGAAACTTCATCTATTAGGAACCCCTCATTTTATTTGCTATTTGTCTCAGGCCCTGGAATTTCCAAAACTTGATGTGTCCGCTTCATAGCTTTCATCTCTGTCGTCAGTTTTTACCTTTCAGAAGGAAATAAAACATGTTTAGATGCATTTCTCATAAATAAGACATCTGGTAAAACGACAATATCACATTTTATTTAACCTGGAAACTCTTTGATGTAGACGTCCTGGCTTGGGACACCAGCAACAAAACACAAAACGTACAAGCTTCATGTTAGTGACAGACACCGAAACAATACATTATTACCCAAGGAAATACCAGTACAAAGTCATTTGGTCAAGCCTGATGATGATGTTCTGTATCTTATGATGTAAAACAGTTATATTAGTTTATTTAACATATATTGGATTAAAGTTGCCAAAGCTTATTTAGGCATACAATTTTGATTCTTTTTTTTTTTACAGATTATTCAATGCCCGTGGTGATAATAGAAAAATGTGGATGCCAAAGAAAAATAAATAAAAAAGCATTTAATGAAAGTGTATCTGATAAGTGCTGATATTGACAGAGGAAACATTGCTGATGTTGATAATATTGTATCAAGTCATTAACCATTCTAATTTAAAATGGCAGAGTTTCTCAGAAATGTGTTTTTTTTTTTTCGTGTGTCATAACATTCCAGAACCTTGTTAAAACGAAACATAAACTGTGAGTATATTGATGCACATGAGCAGGCATCGCCGTGGTGCTCTCGTTCCACGTGCTCATGTGTCGCCACTCTGAGTATTTCTTCAAGCAAAGTCAGGAAGTGTGTGCCTTTAACCTGTGGTTTGGATTTGACAAATCATTATCATAACATGCCACATACCCAGGTGAAGCATCTAGTATGGTAATGTAAGGTAATCTTTATTGTCCCCGAGGGGCAGTTTTTCGCACAGCCAGCAGTAGATACAGTCATCATCAACAATCAACACGCATCGATCAACGCACAAACAATTTACACAAAAAAAACATAGAATTACATAATATTATTCAAAAGGCCAATAGCAGCAGGGACAAATGAGTTCTTAAATCATGCCTGAGGGCACATTGACATTGTGTGTAAAACAGAGTGCATGATAAGAGCACATGAATTAGCTATGATTCCCTAAATCAGTGGTGTCAAGCACCGGTCCTGACAGCCCGCAGTGTCTGCCGTTTTCTTATGTGTTTCAGCACTTAACTGATTCATTTAATCCGCTGATTGACTTTAGAGTCTGCACACCTGGTTTCCAAATGTTTCAACTGGCTGCCGATCGAAAGGAAACCACAAAATAACCACAGACTGTGGCCCTCAAGGCCTGGAGTTGAAAACCCGTGTGCGAAAGTGTAGCTGCACACTAAAATATTTTTTTTCAGTTGAAAACGGATTCATATCCCTTGCTCAAAGAGTAAGGCAGTAATCCTTATGGTGATTTTAGCATTTCTGTGCAAATATCACAAAGTTACCACCACAACTACATCCCACGTCAATAGTATATCAATACTAATAGCTACATATATCATATATACAAAAATAATCTGGACTAATCCTGTCGCTGCTTTTCAACAGCTGTTTAACTGACACGACAGGGCCCCATTTTCCACACTAAGACAAAATGTGTGTCTGAGAGTGAGAGTCAAAGAGAGAGAAGAGAGAGAGCATGAGAACAAGAGGTGCAGACCACATGAAAGCTCTTTCTTTCCATGGTTTTCTGGGGCTCGGAGTGAGATGTAGAGAGTTGTTTTGATGGCCCTGGCTGGCGCGGATGGGGGTAGTGGGTAGCGAGAGGGTTGGAGGTTTGGTGGCGGGGGCTGGCTGAGCCTGAGACTCTGATACTGTCATGTTGTGAGCAGAATTCTTTTTCCATCTGCACCTTCTCTCTCTCTCTCTCTCTATCATGCTCGCTCACTCGCTCTCTCTATCTCTCACATGCACCGTTGAACTTATTTTTTTTTTTGGCTGTAAAAAAATTGCAACTCTACAAAACAACAGATGAGCCCAACAGTTTTTATCACATTTGCTCACCTGCAATGTGTGGGTTGATTTACCGAGCTACACACACCATGCACGCACGCACTGCGCACGCACACACACAAACACACACACAAGCATACATTCATATACCAAATCACACACAAGCACATATGCACACACGCATGCAGACCCTAGTTCTTGATTTTCTGCAAGGCAATTGTTTTTCCACTGACTTGTTCAATATTAGGCATTTAAGGCACCAGATGTACAATGGAAAAGAAAAAAGAAAAAAAATGTTGAGAATGTTGGTTTTTATGATGATATTTGGTGTGGAAACAAAAATGTGAGCTATAATAAGCTGTGATATTTGCAGCCAGTAAAGTAAGTCACTGTACAGGCTTAGCACTGGCTGTGTTTTCAAAATGTATCTGAAGGGTTTACTCTTCCCAACACATTATTATATCTACAGATCAAAGCTAATATTCCATTTAAGGGTTGTTCTCTGTAAAGAATGATCTGGATGACAGATATTAGTTTATCTTAAAGTTATCATCTACAATTCATGTCAAATTTTCAGCTTTTTAGTCTTGTGGAAGGAAATAATCTATTTTTGAAATGACTGGAAAGGTGTTTATTGGGGTGTACTCACACTTTCAGACGAATGAACTTATGTTATGGAACTTATGTTCCATACCATTTCATCAGAATTTGATTGAATGAAAAATCAAACTTTTGTCTTCCTTCTTTCACCGTACGCTTGCTTGTGGGATAAGGCCAAGGTCTATTTTAATTGAAACTACTGTGTCTTTGTTTCAAACCCTATGGAAGACATTGTAAATCTACCTGCCACAGTCCAAAAAAAGTTTAGACAGTATGGCAGCATACTGACCAAAAATATTTCATTTGCTATCATATCCTTGATGTATTAGTTCAACAATGAAGAAATACAACAACAAGCAGCAACTTTTTACAAAAAAAGAACATGTACATGTATATCAAGACAGAAGAATTTTTGCTAGCTATGAGCTAGCTCTCTAGGTTGGGCTTTATGGGAATTAACTACACACTTAGGCTTCAGTCTTTTAGCATGAACCCTACAACCATTATGGGTTAAGTGATAGCATGTATAGTCATGCCTTCTCCGAAACATAAAACTTTGTGTTTTGTGTCTTGTGACCTTCATATTCTGGTGGTTAACTCAGCCTGTGAGTTAAATACTCACCTAGAGCGTAGTATTTAAAATAATGCAGACAGAATCTTTAAGCAGTTTGATGGTAGTTTTTTTTTTTTTTTTTTACAGTAAGACATTTATCAAATCGAAATGTTGGAAAAAAGAAAATAAGACATGATATGACAGGGTTAAAGTTAAGCTTTATTTTGTGCATGTATGACCATTAGCACAATTTACTATGTCATTGTAACTGAACGAGCTAGCTAGCTACCTCTCAAAGAAGGCTGATAACTGTCATCCAACAACAAAAAGTTCCTTGATAAATCGGTCCATTTGATAAATAGTTGTTTCTCAAGTCATGGGTGACTGACTGGCTCCATCTGGTGGTGACACTTGGTTTTGATTTGCTTTTTGCTCATCAAAAGCATTGCTCTGGCAACTCAGGAACTTTATAAAAATAAGGAAATGTGTCTGTGGGTATGCATGTAAGTGAGTTTGAACTGTATGTATATACACTAGTCATCCTTAACTCTTGTAAATCATTTGAAACATTAAGCTCATGAATACAAAAATAAAGCAATTATTTGTGATGATGTTCTACTCATGTACAGACAACCTCTAAACACAGCCACACCTTGCTTGCTGAGATGGAGAAGAAAGACAGACTTTTAGGCAGAACGTTTTATTGAAAAAGCCATAATGGTTTTGAAATATGATTGTTCCCAAGTGTTTATTTACATTTACAATTAAAAAGATGCTATTTACAGTATTTTTCTAGAGTAGAGTTCCATAGAAGATAAGCTGTGATGCTGTGTGACAGTATTAGAGAGTGTATCAGGGACAGTGCATGCATGGGAAAGAGACAGAGAGATTGTGTGGGTATGTGCAACTACTCCAGCTGGCACAGGGACATCCAGGTGTCTTCATCCAGGTGAAATCCAGCACAAAGGGTTTGGCGATTAGTGATGTTCATGTGGAATATGTACAAGGGGGTCAGTGTATCAGGGTCAGGGATGCTGTAGAAGGACAGAGTGCGAGATTGACTGTCCACATACACTCCTACTCTGTACACACCCATTTTCTTATCTACCATAGACCCTCCTGCTGTGCAGTAGGGGAAGGGGCGGACACGTGTTTCTCTTTTTTTCTTTTTGTGCCAAACCACATATCCTTGTTCAGAGCATTCCAAACTCCAGGAGATTCTATTCTGTCCAAATGCACAATCAGTGTCTAATCCTGTCCTGCTGATTTCTTTGCATGTCACTGCTATATAAACCACTTCATCCTTAGACACACTCCACTCAGCCTCCCAGTAACAGCGTCCAGACAGACTCTCTCTGCACATAACCTGGACCCAGTTGGTAAATCTCTGTGGAAGATCAGGATATGGCTGCTTCTCTTTCCCCTGTGTCACCTTCCTGTTCCCCTCAGATAGAGACAGCTTTTTGTTTGCTGTGTTTGGATCCAGTGTAAGCTGACAGCCATCTGCAGACAAGAGAGAAATTAATCTTTGTTAATATTCATCTCATTATGTGTGTGATTGTGTCTGAGAGAAGTAGATTAACAAGGTTGTGTTTGTATGTGTGTGTGAGTGCTTCTGTTTACTCGTGCCCATGATTTAGAGAATATTTGTACACAATCACACTGTACAAATACATTCAATGACCACATGAGACATATTAACATACACAAACATCTTACAATTTGTGTAAGGGATTCTGATGTAGCTACAGGTATGTGGTTCCATGTCAAAATGAAAGAGAGAATGAGATGAGATGAGGAAGAGAATAAGACATGGAAGGAGGGATTAAAAAGGATGAGAATAGTAGAAAAGTATAGATGAGAGAAAAGAGCAATGAGGGGATGGAGAAGAGAAAATGAAGTGAATGAGTGTTCATTGTTGACAGACTAACATTTCCTCGGTCCTGGTTTGTTCCTGCACTCTCCTCCATTGTCAAAACTGTAGGAAAACAGCAGAACAAGCAGTTAATGAAGGGAACACAGCGTGGAATCTGCTTGTAATTACAGCAGTGTGTCTACGAGGTTAAGTGCCTAAAGTCTGTACTTACAGGAGTTTCAGTGTGTCCAGTTTAGCAGCAGAGAGCGCTCTCACTCCTGAGTCTTCTAGGTGATTGTAGCTCAGATCCAGATCTCTCAAGTGTGAGGTACTTGAGCGCAAAGCCGAAGCCAGAGAATCACAGCCCCTCTTTGTGATGCGACAGCCTGACAGTCTGCAGAGAGAAGGACAAACAAATGTAATATAAGTGCTAAATATAGAATGACTTGGTTGTTGGATTCGTAATTATCATTATTGCTCCATACTACTGCGCTGCCCATTGAGGTTTATTCTTTCCGTATAAACTAAGAATAAAATGATAGACTGTGGAATTAGTTGCTATTACTGTGACGGGTGTAATTTTTAGTTATTTGATTTATGCTGATTGTTATACTATTTAAGTCTACACCTTGGAAACATTATTTACATCAGTGGAAATCTCGTCACATTACATCCCTTTGTGAAAGAAGTGATTTTTTTTTTTTGTATCTCACCCAAGTCTCTCCAGTTTACAGTGTGGGTCCTCCAGTCCAGCAGAGAGCGCTCTTACTCCTGAATCCTGCAGATCATTGTCTCTGAGCTCCAGATCTCTCAGCTCTGAGTGGGGAGAACGCAGGACTGAGGCCAGATCATCACAGCATCTCTCTGTGAGATTACACCAACCCAGCCTGTAGAAAGCACACAGACAAAAAATATATACCTGCCAAGCCTGGGGGACACACATACACATTTTCCACTGAGAGCCACCATGGAAATACATGTTTTTTTATCTTTTATCTGGCACCCTCTAGGTACAGGTATTTAAGCAATAACATATGAGAGGTTTTGCTCAGCATCTCTAAAAACTCTCTGCTCTCTCAGTCTGGGTTGAGATTGTTACTGGTGAAAACAAATGTATTAAAGCCAGAGGGTAGCAGAAGTAGTGAGCAAGTAACACGAACAAACCAGTGGATGAATCGATTATACATCGGGAGGGCTCCCCTGATTAAACTTTGAAACAAATCTCACTTGTGCAACTTCATCAAACTTGGACTTGTATCATCTTAACTGTTGCAGCAGTTCTGGTTCAGAACAAATGCTTCATGTGTCCCTCCTGTGTAATGGACAATGCGCTGAAACTGGGACACCAGAGAGTCACAATATGACAATGGATCAAACCACTGTTAACAGCACATGTTGCTCATGGACTGTGTGTACAAGTGCAGCTACTGATATGCAGCTGGCTAAATTATATGCTAACTGGGCATCATTTAGACACACAAACCCCATCAGCAGCATGTAGCTTCCCATAGCTGAGCCTTGGAACCATATAACTGTTCACAGTCTTTCTTTACTATCAGAGCTGCCTAACTGTGTATTACCAGCTCTTGCAGGATTCAAATTAATCATCACTTAGCCATTAAAGGATTGGTGGCAACATAAAGTGCTGTGATATCCACATTCAGTGCCCAGCTGGAATCTGTGATCTGATACTATATTGACTCCACAGAAACCTGTTAACCTGTGTGTTTTGTTGTAATAGAGGAGCAAAAATAGGACACAGCACTACTCACATCAGCGTTTGCAGTTTACAGTTGGGACTCTTCAGACCATCACAGAGCAGCTTCACTCCTGGATCTCCCAGCTTATTATAGCTCAGGTCCAGCTCTCTCAGGGGTGAGTTTGATGACTGGAGAACTGAAGTCACAATTTCAAAGGACTCTTTTGTGAGGTCACCACTATTCAGTCTGCAAAGAAAAGCCAATGCATTATAACTCTGGGCTTTAAGTCTTATTTGTGAGCTACTCATGCCTGAGCAAACAGAAAACATTTGGGCTGAGGTTGAAGTTATCACATCTCGTTATACTATTTATTTTTAACTAAAAAAACAGAAATGCAGAAACCATCTTTTAGAGTTTGGCATAGCTGCCAATAAAAATAAACAAACCTGAAACATAGTTAAAGGCTGATTTTTCTTCAGCTGTGCGAGCATTCACAAGAATTTGTACAGATAGTATTGTGTGTCTGTTGGTTAAAATGTTCAGTGATCTTTGACTCAACAGGGATGCACATTGGGACAGAGCCCTATTGCTGTGTCACATCATCTGAGGCTCTCTTAGATGTCAAAATAACAATTTTCTTACAAATGATTCCTGTCTTGATATTGTTACTCGATAACATCGATAACATCACGAGGAATCCTCAACCCTTGTTACAGTGTTTAGAAGAATGTTTAGAATGTTCAGAAGAAGTTACAGTGTTTTGTCAGAATCACCAGAAATTATCTATATGAATAATGTGATTGCTGCAGTAATTGACCTAACATTTAATGACACCATTATTTTTTCATTGTAAGTTCCTCTCACCAGAAATTTAAACGCTGACTCAATTATAATGCCAATCATGTACATGATTAGTAACATAGTACTCACATGGCCTTCCTGCAGTTCCTGATGACTGGTACCATTCTCTGATGACCTGCTGCTGATGTATTGAATGTCTTCAAGTCAAACTCATCCAGGACCTCCTCTGAATTTAATTTTGTAAAGGCCAGAGCTGAGCATTGGTTTGGTTCCCGCTTTTTATCATAGTGTTTTCCTGATCCTTTCCTTCTCAACAGAGTCTGGATTTTCTCCTCCACCACAGAATTGGAATGAATTTCATTCAGACAGTGGAAGAGACTAATGATCCTCTCTGCTGAAAATTCCTCACTGGCCTTCTGTTCAATATACTTGACCGTGTTTATAATGCTCTTAAAAGAGTCTCTCTTTTGTGTCAGTAATCCGTCTAAGAGAGTCTGATTGGAGTCCAGTGAGAGGCCCAGATGGAATCGGAGGAAAAGGTCCAGGTGTCCATTCTTACTCTGTAAGGTCTGATCCACTGCACTCCTGTGTAACTCAGACAGCTCCATTCTGTCACCTTGAGGCCTGGATTCTTCTGGTCTGAAGACATTTCTGCTCTCATTTACACATGAGAGAAACACGAACAATGCAGCCAGATACTCCTGAATGCTCAGATGCACAAAACTGTAGACTTTCTCATGATTTAACCTATACTCCACTTTAAAGATCTCTGTGCACACCCCAGAGTACACTAAAGCTTCACTGACATCAATGCCACTCTCTCTCAGGTCCTCTTCAGAGAATTTATGTCTGCCCATTTCCAGCTGTGCAAAAGCCAGCTTCCCCAGTTTCAGGATAATTTCTGTATTTGATGTCATCCTTGGGATAATCTCATTGGCCCAATGATACTTTTGATTCTTCAAATTTATCTGAAGAAGCAGGAAATTTGTATACATTTCAGTCACAGGTTTGTGGAATTTTTCACTATTTGCTTCACCAAACATTCTTTCCAGAGCAGAAGCAGAAATATGACAGAAGAGTGGTATGTGACACAAGAAGTATAGACTACTGGATGACTTTATGTGTGAGATGATTCTGCTGGCCAGGTTCTGATCTCTGATTCTCTTCCTGAAGTATTCTTCTTTCTGTGGCTCACTGAACCCCCGTGCCTCTGTCACCTGATGGACATACTCAGGAGGGATCTGATTGGCTGCTGCTGGTCGGGAGGTGATCCAGAGGAGAGCAGAGGGAAGCAGATTCCCCTGAATCAGGTTTGTCAGTAGCACATCCACTGATTTTGACTCTGTTACATCACAGCAAATCTCGTTTTTCTGGAAATCTAGTGGAAGTTGACACTCATCCAGACCATCAAAGATGAACACAACTTTTAATGCATTACGTTCAACACTTTTAATTTCTTTTAGTTGTGGAAAGTAGTGCTGGAGAAGTTTCATGAGACTGATTTTTCCTATCAACAAATTCAGATCTCGGAAAGGAAGGGTGAAGATGAAATGAATGTCCTGATTGGCTTTTCCTTTTGCCCAGTCCAGAATGAACTTCTGCACAGGGAGAGCTGAAGCGATGCCCTTTGTAAGCACAGTTCTAATGGATTTCTCTTGTCCAGGTAAAGGTTCAAAGATGTCCTTGCAGAGGATTGCAGTCTCCTGTGTGGCTTGTCTCCTGGATGCTGTCTTAATCTGTCTGACCTCGTGTTCAGTATTTCCTCCCTCAGATATATACACGTCTGTGTAGATCTCATCGAGGAGGGCTGGGTGGCCTGCCTGTGCCAAACTTCCAAATATGGATTCAAATTTTTTATTCAGATCATTTTTTAGTGCCTGTTGGGATCTCTTGAATTCATCTAAGGAGAGAATACTTGAATAACTATTATGTTTAAAATAACATTGCAAAATTTCCAATTGATAAATCAATGTTGAAAATGTTTATTTTATGCATTTTTACAGTGTGCAACACACCTCTCACACTGCTTCACCTTTGCCTCACATTCTGATTACCTCATTTGAACAATGTGGTAGAGACAGGACAAAATAAACACCAAGGTAAAAATATTAACAACTACTCTATGTACGTACAGGAGCTAGAGTCAAATAATTTGCTGAAAGGTACAAATAAACATGAGTATCTTTTTTAAAAAAAAAAAAGTTAAAAGAATTGCAGTTACACAAATACAGACAGTGGATCATTCTATAACTGTATGGGGCAGTATTCTGCCATTTACAAAAATGGTTATGTTTGATTGATTATATGTATGCTACAGTAAATGCTATATAAATGTTACCTCGCTCTCGGTTCAGTTTCTTGTAGCGATGGGTTAAAACAGCACATCCAATGAGAGCAGCAGCAGCCAGAGGGAGAAACACAGCTAAAGACGCCTTCCAGTGAGGAACAGGGAACATCTCAGCTGAAACACACAGGGTCTTTCAGTGACATCACTCACTCACACATTCAG
Organism: Albula glossodonta; assembly: GCA_019788955.1. Taxonomy (NCBI): domain Eukaryota; kingdom Metazoa; phylum Chordata; class Actinopteri; order Albuliformes; family Albulidae; genus Albula; species Albula glossodonta. The sequence goes on along the minus strand of JAFBMS010000024.1, from coordinate 7,957,639 downwards.
TAATAATATTGCACATGTATTCCTACATATTGTTATTAATACAGCTTAGAACTGTGCAGTTATTCACACTTCATAGACATAATCTACAAGTGTTTATTATGTTAATGATGGTGCTGGTGGTGTAGTACGCCTCTCACCAGTGATGTTAAACACTGTGTCCTTCCGCAGTTTGGGCTGCCGCAGGTCAACTCTACAGGTGATTGTGTTGGTGGTTCTGTTCTGGATGATGATGCGTTTTCTCACAGTGTAGAGGTCCTCACTGTCTCTGTGTGTCTCTGTAGCTGCAGCAGGGAGACTGTGTCCCTCACTGTCCAACCAAAGCAGGTCAGGCTGAATATCCCAGTCTTTAGATTCACACAGCAGGCTGACCCACCCTGCTCTGTGTGGCACCATAGAGATCACTGGCTCAGTTCCTGCAGGGGCACAAATTCAGATTACATCATGAGCTGCCAGGGATTTTCATTTATTCACCTTTGCGCTCATGATTTCACACACTAGTTTGATGGGGACTTGGTGGTCTGTGACTATCATTTGAGACGCATTTGGCATAAAGGTCATAATGGTTTTTGTTGGCAGAAAGAGTACTGACCTCTTATTTGCACTTGAACAGTAGCATCATCATACCAAAGCTTAGACTGAATGAAACATTTATATCGTCCCTCATCAGAGGCTCGTACTCCTGTCAGTCTGAGTGAAGCGTTTCCTCTCTTCAGCTCCTCTGGGGACAGTGCTGTCCTCCCTCTGTAAGATGGGATCTGATCCTCATTTCTGATTTCTCTGTCCCGGTAATGATGCACTATTATGCCTGTGGAGGAAATCCTGGACCACTCCACACGCATGTCCTCAGCACTGATGCTGGGTTTGAGGTAACAGGGTAGAACAATGTCTTCACCTGCTACGGCAACAATAGGATCAGCTGGACCAAGAACCTGCAAACTCTCTGCAAATAAACAAAAAAACCCAGAATCCAGCTCAACAACAATACAGACTCAGAGTGCAGATGAAAGGGTGTTAGATGTGTCAGTACTGGGGTCAGTGTGCAGGTAAACATGTACCTGGTCTGGAGACAGAGGTTTGGTGGAGGAGCAGGAGAATCAAACACAAACACTTTGACATGTTTCCATTAATCTCTAAAAGATAAAATGACGTTAGACTTACATGAGACTTTTACATGCTAAAGTCTCCACACTTAATATACACAAAGTTATACATATGTACTTTTCAAGGCTTAAAATAAATAGTACTTTTCATTTAAAGTATCTTAGATGTATGTCAACATGTGTGCAAAATCCAATTGCAGTGTAATTGTTCATATTTTTAGAGACTGACTTGTTTGAACCAATAACAAGTGTTTTCATTTCCTCAGCCAATATGTCATTGGTCAAAATTATTGAGTCCCTTACTATATTGTTTACTACAAATTTGTGCTGTGCAGCAGTGGACATTAGTAAGCAAGGATCACATACCAGGAAACAGTAAAATGCACAATGTGATCTTATGAGTGTTGTAAGGCTTTTTTATTAGTCACCTCAGACAATCAATGGAATGAATGAAGGCCAGCTTGGATAAAATTTTTGAGCAAGCAAAAAAGTGCAGCATGTAGTTGGTTCCTTTAGGTTGCCATACAGCTTTACAATGTCTAAGGTAATGTAGTTGTTACTAGTAAGGATAAGGTTTGTGTTGAGGCAATAGTCATAACTTTGTGTAACCTATAAAGCCTTTGTCTTTACAGAGTAAATCTAAAACATCTTTCACAGACTGTACTCATTGGTATAACTGTATTTACTCATCGAAATATATATCTACAAAGACTGTACAGAGGAATTTGTCTGGTCTCACTAAAAAAAAAAAAAAACACCTGTACTCACCAGGAAAAGTTACATATTTTGGAGACTTAGTTACTTCTTCTTTAATGACACTTGCAGGAGTTGACTGTAATTCTGTCAGTAACTTAAGAGATACTGGACTTTATACTTTCGGTTTGGTTCAAAATCCATAAGGAAGTGCCACCTGTTCACTTATTACTGAAATTCTGATGGAATACCAGTTTAACCTCCTTGCTTTTAGACTCTACTGTGGAATAGTTAGGTTTGTGGCGTATCTCATTGTCACTGCTGCACCATGTCCAGTTATATGGTATTGCTATCTCCAATACTGTCCCGTCTGCACATGAGCTATGGGTGGATTTGGACTGGCCACAAGATTAAGTAAGGCCCATTTTAACTTAGATACTGAGAAAGGCTTCACGTGAAAGTATCAAACATTAACTCAGATTCAAAGACCCAAAGTCCTTTGCAGGATTGAAGAAACCATTTTACTGGCTTCACTTTAACTTTCAATCTCCACATCTCATGTTTGCTAATTTGCCGATACTCAGCTCTAGGGGGCAGTAGTGCATTATTTGTACTTGTTTATTTATTCATACTGTTTATTAATAAGTATTATGGATGTAATTAATTTGTGTAGGCATTTATTCCTTCAAAAGAATGGCTTTAATTGATGTTTAAGAGATAACAACACAGACAACCAGTTGTGAACAAAATGGGTTTATTATTTACAAGGGAAATTAAGGTAAAAAATAATATGACATTGATAGGTTCCAGGTTTTTATTATATTATTTAAGACTTCCTGTAGGTGACAGAACTGTGTTGTATTCTGTATTTGCACTTTGTGACACCTCCACCTCATGACACCTTTGGCCTAGCCAGCTCCAGTCATCAACCAAACATTTGCATTTCTGTAGGATATCCTGTCTCCACAGCATGCCCCTGCTAATGGCTCTGCCAGGGTTCCCATGGAGGGACAAGACCAGTTGTGTCTGGCCTGCCACTTATCTCATTCGTTTGATATGCATGACCATGAACTGTATATCAACACAATACACAACTTGATTCTTTAGAGATTCTCTCACAGGCAGCCCGAATGTTCTGAGTTTGTCTCTCCCTTGCGCATTGTAATAAACCAACATTCTCTTAAGAGAAGTCGTCAGCGTGTTCTTCATTGTCCTGCACTTGGTTCCCACGGAGAAGGGCAAAATATCCTAACAAAGTCAATGAAAAATCATGTGAGAGGCATGTGTCAAATGGTAGGTTGAGAACAAAGATCCAGACCTGCCAAAACTGAAAAAGCAGTTGGAGACAGTCGACAGCAAACTAACCGCTCACCTTGAACAGTACCAGGTGCTCATGGACTGTGTGTACAAGTGCAGCTACTGATAAGCAGCTTGTTAAAGTGAATGCTAACTGGGCATCATTTAGACACACAAACCCCATCAGCAGCATGTAGCTAACCCTAGCTGTGCCTGAGAGCCACATAACTGCACACAGTCTTTACTTATTTCAAGTAAAACATCACTCATTGGCTGTGAAATGATTGATGGAAGTATGAAGTTCTGTCATTGGACAGGGGATTGACCATCTCTGTGAGCCACCCAGAGGCCCCAAAGTGGAGTTTTTGTTTTACTTACCCCAGTTTCTCCAGTTTACAGTTTGTGTCCTCCAGTTCAGCAGAGAGTGCTTTCACTCCTGAATCCAGCTGCTCAATGTTTCTGAGCTCCAGATCTCTCAGCTGTGAGTGGGGGGAACGCAGGACTGTGACCAGATGATCACAGCAGCCCTCTGCGAGATTACACTTATGCAACCTGTGGAGAAAACACAAATACACATTTCCACTGAGGGCCATATTGCAAATGTTGTTGTAAATGTGTTTCTAAATTGTTTCGTCATCATCCTCCAGATAAAAACTCTCCCACAATTCTAGCATGGGAAGGCAATAGCCAAACCAATAGACAGTTGTATTTGTAAGGACATGTGCCCATATAGTGTTGTTGAAAATGCCAATTTCAGACATGGTAACTTCCCTGAACACAGGTACACAGTTCCCAGTAATGGCACATCAGGGAGAAACAATACGATCATATTCCTGAGCAACAGCCAGCTGTTTTTGCCAAACTGGTACCAGAGATCAATGATTGTATCTTTAAGGCAAAACTGGATGCTCATGGACTGTGTGTACAAGTGCAGCTACGGATAAGCAGCTTGTTAAGGTGAATGCTAACTGGGCATCATTTAGACACACAAACCCCACCAGCAGCATGTAGCTTCCCCTAGCCGTGCTTGAGAGCCATATAACTGCACACAGTCTTTACTACAGCAAATACCCAACTGTGTATTCCCAGTTTATGCAGCTTTGAAAGTGAACATCACTTATTCGCCATGGAATTATTGATGAACAATGACGTTCTGTGATTGGACAGAAGAAGTGAGCATTCTGAATAGTTATTCAAACACCAGTCAACACCTGTGATCTGACAGTGTACAGACTCTACAGAAACTTTTTATCCTGTTTGTTTTGTTGTGATAGAGGAGAGAGAAGGGAGGGATTGAAATAATGTAGACAAAAAAGACAGGCTGAGGGAGAGAAATGAGAATTTTTAAGATTTCACTTTTTAGCTCCATAATCACAAGTTCTACATACTAAAGGTCACAAAGTACACAACACTACTCACCTCAGTGTCTGTAGTTTACAGTTGGGACTCTTCAGTCCAACACAGAGCAGCTTAATTTCTGAATCTCCCAGGTTACTGAAGCTCAGGTCTAGCTCTCTCAGGGGTGAGTTTGATGACTGGAGAACTGAGGCCACAATTTCATAGGATTTCTTGGTGAGTCCAATTTTGTCAACTAGCCTGAAGAACACAATTATTTTACAAAACAATGAATATTTGAATATTTCAAATGTATTTCAAATGTGTCTTTAGTGGTGAAGGATGATATTGAGGAAGATTCCTGTGCTATACAACTGCATGGTCTGAGAATCATAGATCTTGCTTGTCTAAAGCTGGCAAGCTCCATAGCTGTGATTCTGTCCAAAATAGCCCCTTGGTCTCTATTCAAAAGAAAGCAAAACAAATCTGACCAGCAGTGCAGATTTATCTGTTCACTGTCACATCATCTGAGGCCCAGCTCAGATTTAATGGTGGCACCAGTGTTGCTGAGATTTTATTTTGAGATTTATTGATATATTTAAAGAATTAAGACACTATTTTAGTGACTAGTGACAAATCTAGCTATTTTGGACCACCAGGGCAAAATGTTAATGTTTAGACTTCCAATGCATTAGGGCAGGTGGTGTCAAGCAACCCAATCCTACCCACATTTTTCCAGAATTCCCTTTATTAATATATAAATTTTAGGCTACAACTGAAAGGAAAAAAATGGAGGATATCAGTAAATATTTCATGAACCCTCTGTACGATTGTTAATTGAAAATAGATAGTTGTGAAACACAAACTCAGTATGTCACATTCAGATGAAGTTATCTTTGCCAACGTACCTTAAAACATGCTGTACTATTTCCAGGCATTTTCAATTACAATGTATGCTGAAAGTATGTTGAAAACCTCTCTTAATTATACAATTATTTTTGGTTGATTCCATGATATTGCCCCCAGAAATGCGAAATACATATGGAAATATGCTGTGGAAATATTACTTTTATTACAAGCTGTTTTATTATGAACATAACAATACTCACATAGCCTTCTTGCATTTCCTGAGTATTGGTGCCAGTCTCTGATAACCTGCTGCTGATGTTTTGAACAACTTAAAATCAAACTCATCCAGGACCTCCTCTGACTTTAATAAGTTAAAGGCCAGAGCTGAGCATTGGTCTGGTTCCAGAATATCATCATGTCTTCCTTTCTGGATGATCTGGATTTCCTTCTCTAGAGCGTTTACATTAATTTCATTCAGACATTGGAACAGATTGATTGTCCTTCCTGCTTCTGATTCCTCTCTGATCTTCTGCTTAATGGAATTTATGGTTTCCTTTATGCTCTGTGATGTACTTCCTGTCTGTGTCGGTCGTCCCCCTAAGAAAGTTTGAATGGAGTCCAGTGAGAGGCCAAGAAGGAACCGGAGAAAAAGTTCCAGTTCTCCATTCTCAATCAATGAGACTAGAGTCACTGCCCTCTTATGTAAATCGGTGAGCTCTGTGTTGTGTTCCAGTGTGCGCACACTGATGTTCCCTTTTACACATGAATTAAACACAAACAAGGCAGCCAGATATTCCTGGATGCTTGGGTGCACAAAGCAATAGCCTGTCTCCTGACTCAACCCAGACTCCTCTTTAAAGATTTCTGTGCACAACCCAGAGTACACCGAAGCTGCACTGACATCAATGTCTCTCTCTCTCAAGTTTTCGAAGGAGTATGTCTGCTTGCCCTTTTCCAGCTGTTCAAAGGCCAGCTTCCCTAGTTTCATGATCATTTCTGTATCTGATGATGATATCTTATTTGGCGATGTCCCGTTGTTGTCATCATGGTGTTTCTCCTCTTTAAACAGGAGGTGTGTGTACATTTCAGTCAGTGTTTCGGGCAGTTCTACACTCTCCGATTGACTGAAAATACTGTCCAGAACAGTAGCAAAATTCCAACAGAAGACAGGTAGGTGACACATCAAGTGGAGACTCCTACATGACTGTATGTGTGAGATAATTCTGCTGGCCATAGTCTTGTATTTGATTTTCTTCCTGAAGTATTCCTCCTTCTGTTGGTCATTAAACCCTTTTATCTCCGTCACCTGATCGACACACTCAGGAGGGATCTTATTGGCTACTTCTGGTGTGGAGGTGATCCAGAGGAGAGCAGAGGGAAGCAGATTCCCCTTAATGAGGTTGGTCAGCAGCACGTCCACTGATGCTGACTCTGTTACATCACAGCAGATTTCATTGTTTAGGAAGTCTAGTGGAAGCTCACATTCATCCAGACCATCAAAGATAAATATAACGTTGACTTTTTGAAGGTCATTACTTTTGACCTCTTTCAGTTGTGGGAATTTGAGCCGGAGAAGTTGCATCAGACTGAATTTTTTCTCCTTCTTCATATTCAGATCTTGGAAAGGAAGAGTGAAGATAAAATGAATGTCCTGATTGGCTTTTCCTTCTGCCCAGTCTAGAATGAACTTCTGCACAGAGACAGTTTTCCCAATGCCAGCGATGCCCTTTGTAAGCACAGTTCTGATGTGTTTCTCTTGTCCAGGTAAAGGTTTAAAGATGTCATTGCAGAGGATTGCAGTCTCCTGCATGGTTTGTCCCATGGATTCTCTCTGAGATTGTATGACCTCTTGTTTATTACTGAGCCCCTCACTTCTTCTCTTTGTGATGTAGAGCTCTGTATAGATGTCTTCGATGAAGGTCTTATGGCCCTGCTGTGCTAAACCTTCAACTATGCGTTCATACTTCTTCTTCAGATTGGTTTTCAATACCTTCTGGGCTTTTATTAATTCAGCTGAAGACAGGATATATGAGAAACCATTATCATTATATTTACATTAAGATTATACACTTTGCCATTGATAATCCCAAGTATATGTCTCCAATTACACTGCTGACATATTTAGGATGAAAACTGGTTTTCATTAATAGGTTACTTGAAAAATTGAAAATATAATTCTGAGTGCTGCCGGTCGTGGGGCTGCATTTTTATGATTATTTGATCTTGCATTTGATCTTGCATGTGATTGGTCAGTCAGTAAGTGCTATGTAAATGTTACCTCACTCTTTGTGTGGTGTGTAGCATTGGGTTAAAACAGCACATCCAATGTATCCAACTACTCAATGTACTTACAGGCACTAGAGCCAAATAATTACCTGAGAGGTCCAAATAAATGAGTATGTTTTTCAACAAAGTTAAAAGAACAAACAATAACAGACACAGTGGGTCAGTATATCATTGTATGGCACAGTATTCTGCCATTTGCAAAAATGTTTGTGTTTAATTGATTATAAGTATGGCAGAGTAAACGCTATCTAAATGCTACCTTGCTCTCGGTTCAGGTTCTTGTAGCGATGGGTTATAACAGCACATCCAATGAGAGCAGCAGCAGCCAGAGGGAGAAACACAGCTAAAGACGCCTTCCAGCGAGGAACAGGGAACATCTCAGCTGAAACACACAGGGTCTTTCAGTAACATCACTCACTCACACATTCAGTAATAATATTGCACATGTATTCCTACATATTGTTATTAATACAGCTTAGAACTGTGCAGTTATTCAAACTTCATAGACATAATCTACAAGTGTTTATTATGTTAATAATGGTGCTGATGGTGGAGTAGATCTCTCACCAGTGATGATAAACACTGTGTCCTTCCGCAGTTTGTGCTGCCGCAGGTGAACTCTACAGGTGATTGTGTTGGTGGTTCTGTCCTGGATGATGATGCGTTTTCTCACAGTGTAGAGGTCCTCACTGTCTCTGTGTGTCTCTGTAGCTGCAGCAGGGAGACTGTGTCCCTCACTGTCCAACCAAAGCAGGTCAGGCTGAATATCCCAGCCTTTAGATTCACACAGCAGGCTGACCCACCCTGCTCTGTGTGCTACCTCCATAGAAATCACTGGCTCAATTCCTGCAGAGGCACACATTTATATTACATCATGAACTGCCAGCTATTTCCATTTACTCACCTTTGTGCTCATGATTTCACACACTAGTTTGATGAGGACTCGGTGGTCTGAGACTATCATTTGAGACGCATTTGGCAAAAAGGTCATAATGGTTTGTGTTGGCAGAAAGAGTACTGACCTGTTATTTGCACTTGAACAGTAGCATCATTGTACCAAAGCTTAGACTGAATGAAACATTTATATTGTCCCTCATCAGAGGCTTGTGCTCCTGCCAGTCTGAGTGAAGCGTCTCCTCCCATCAGCTTCTCTGGGGACAGTGCTGTCCTTCCTCTGTAAGATGGGATCTGATTCTCATTTCTAATCTGTCCCTCCTGGTAATTATGCACCACTGAGCCTGTAGAGGGAATCCTGGACCACTCCACACGCATGTCCTCAGCATTGATGCTGGGTTTGAGGTAACAGGGCAGAACAATGTCTTCACCAGCTACAGCAACAATGGGTTCAGAGGGAACAAGAACCTCAAATCTCTCTGCAGGTAAACACAGAAAAGACACATTCCAAGTGAAACAACAACACATGCTGACACTGCAGGTGTAAGAACAATATAGACCGGTTGTGAAGATTGACCAACAATACTGTTTGAGGCTACATGCACTATCAATGATTGCAGCTTTGGTATATCACATGAGTGTCTAATTTAGCTAATATTGAGAAATATTGGTCTTTATTGTTTATTGTTCCCTGAAATCATGATACAGTTGTGCAAGGGGAAACACAACATTGATTACTACATGCATTCTAAACCTATCTATAATGACATTGCTAGTAGGTGTGCTGCAAGAGATTTTCCTGTACTGTATGATACTGTGAGAGATTTTACAAATTGGAAGAATGTATGTTAAATGTCATATCAATTTGATAAAAATGACTAGGAGAACTGAAAATTCACTACAAACACTAGTCTGGCCATTACCATGACAATGGTCTTCAGCAAGAGCATAAAATATCATTTTCGGAGCATATAATTTGGTCCTGGTTATTGGAACAGACAAACTGGAAAATTTTGAAAGCAAATTTAAATAAAATGTATCATTATCTGTTTTTGATGTTGTTGATCAAAGGTTTTGATCCAAGTTTTGATAAAGGTGCACAAATTTGCACTTATGACCTCAGTATAGGAAACAATCTACTTCTCAACATCATGGGAGTCAAAAATGTAACCCCAAAGTAATTTGACTTATTATTTTATAATAAACAAATTTTTTAACACTCAATTTCTCAGAGGATTAGTTGTACTTCCATAAAACTTGACTTCACCTGAAGGAAAAATAGGCTATTTAAACTTGAATAGAATTTTTAGTTGCACACTCTTCACTTGAATATAACTAATCAACATGCAGAGTTTTTCATTTGTACATTTGTGGTGATATGTCACTGTTGTATTCTGTTTATATACTTTGTTGTCACAATTTTTTGTCAAGTTAAGCTGATGTTACATTGTTCACTAATGGATGGAGGATAACTTTCAGTTTTAGCTTTCATTTTACTGTATCATTTTGACTGTGTCGCAGTATTGTGAAGAATGTATTGTGAGCAATGTTTATCAGCAATTAATAAGGTATCAAAAAATATTATATCAGTTAACGTAGCTGGGTGGTTCCAAGCTGGGGTCCCATCTTGGTCATGGCTGAAGTTGATGTCCTCCCATGAAATCATTCATTGGTAGTAAACAAATGAATGATAGAAGAATCCATTTTTATTTGTTATTTGTAGATTGTTGTCATGTGTTTTGGGAGCACAGGAACCATAATGTCAGACTATATGTGTGTTATTTTAAATACTGTTATTGTATGCTGTAATTTAACATAATCAGCTGACAGCGACTCTTGTGAGAAACCACTGGAGGCTAAGCATTTGCTCACTTTCATTGCTTCATATATTCTGTTCGAATAACTCACTCCTCTTATCTAGCATATGACACCCCTGGAGTCTCTTTATATTTCTTGGGTCTATTACAGTCAGTAATAATACAGGTGAGAATGTACCTGGTCTGCAGACAGAAGTCTGATGGAGGAACATGAGAATTAAACACCAACAGTCTTGGGTGAATCGCACCATGTTGACAGCCCAGGGATCAGTAACCATGCAGAGGTAGGTCTGAGCTTGTCCTTCAGATGGGAGAAAGCTGTAAGTGAGTATTTACGTGCCTGACAATGTTCCTATCGATGGTGGTGTCTCCCATTACATTGTGAGAGCAGTTGACCTTGAACAGCAAGCTGCAAGAGTCACAAACTAGAGCCACACAACTCACCACATTTCTCAAATATATGTTTAGTGTTATTTTCATCTGCACACACTTGCTGTCCTCACATTGAACTTTTGCTTCTAGTCCTTTTTAAGCTTGTATTTAAAATGTTAAACCTGCTGTTCAGGTCGCCTTCATTTAATGTCCACATCACAAATGTGGACCATTATATTGCTACTACTTTGTAACCAAATTTTAACTTCTGACAGATACTAATGTAAAATAAACGTATATAATAGCGCCCTCCAAAAGGTGGAGTAAAATGTATTGTTGAAATATACTTTGCAAAGAATTTGGCTTTGGGATCAAAAGATGAAGTGGTTTCAATTATTTATTTTGCATTGATTAATCACACGGACTACTACCACACTATTACCCTACTTTTGGAGAGTACTGTATAATAATTTTATTTCCTTGACAAATTACCTATTAGGTAAATCAGGTTGGTAAACTGCTGGATCACGTTAATCTAACAATACAATTTGACTAGTTTGGTTACCATTGAATTACTTTCTCTTGAGGAATTACGTGAGTACAATTTGAAATTTAACACCTGGCAGTAATTACACATGTCGACTTCAAAACGGCTTGGCTAACAGCGCAGACACACAAACTTGCAAGATAGCTACCTCGCTAGGTGAGTACCTAACTAGTTAACGTAGCCAGCAGCAAAGCTATATAAAAGCTGGATTTTATATTTGCACAGATTCAACTTTTGAGTCTTTAGATGCTTACATTTATGCACAAACATTACAGTTTGCTGTTTCAAACATATCTACAAAACACATTGTTCTCATTATTAAATTACTTAACGGCAATTTAACCTAAAATTGAGCTTGTTATTGTAGCGGGTGGTCCTCAGGTGGGAGTACTCTTTATGCTTTGGCGTCTTGGTCGAGTTGATGATGCGTGCTGCTTGTTATTGAAGCGGTACAGGTTTCTGACCTTTTGCAATTTTATTACGTGGTTTTGTTAGAATTTAAATTTACAGGCTGATTAATTTGTGCCAGTCTCTCATACTCTTAGCATTCACACATGGAACAACAAATTCCGACTAACTTAAAATAAGGAAATCATCTGAATGAGCAAAATATCTTTTTTTGCTGTGTACTGTGCTACACTCTCTCACCATTCTAATTGGAAATTAGCCTGAAATTGTTGATATTACAAAACCATGTTAGGATATTCACAAGTGTTCGCTGGATGTAGTTGATATTCCCGTTCACATGTATACAATATTATTAATCTTTGTGATTTGTAAACCGATCATGTTTCGGAAGGATTTAGAAACAATTACTTTTGATTACAAAAACACAAGATTCTTTTATTAATGAGCCCCCTTCATTTTGAACTTTCAGTTTGATTAACTTCAGGGAGTACTTTCACCAGTTTTCCCTTTTTCCTTTTTGTATTTGCTGTGGCTTAGTTTTATAAAGTCTCATTTGGGGACCACATTGTGTTTGTGAATTAAACTGGTCATTTGTGGAAGGCTGAAAGTTTAATTGCAAGCACACACAGATAAGCACACATATAAACTCACTGTTGAACAAAAGCAGATAATGTATGTTAAAAATCACATTCTTCCATGGTGGGTGCTGGGCCATACTACAGTGTTCATGGTCAGAACAAAGCATCACCCATATCTCCACATGTTTAGAGTTTACAATATATTATGCAGGTACTGTGATGCAAGAAGAAATTTCAGCGAACTTAACTGTGAACTCATGTCTAAGCACAATGGACATGTGAAAAAAATATGTATATTATGAAATCAGGCGGCATGGCCAAGCTGATTTATCTGTGTAAGAGCATATTATTTCACTAAGAAGCATTTCTACTGACTTGCTGTGAGACAGCGAGCGATGCAGCTAACAAGTTGATAAAACATCAGAAGTATTCATCAGGTTATGGTGTTAATTCACATGAGAGCAGTTGACCTTGAACAGGAAGCTGCAAGAGTCTCAAGCTACAGCCACATATCTCGGCACATTTCTCAAAAACAAGACTTGCATTACCTTCATCTACACGCACTTCCTGTTCTCACATTCAGCTTCTGCTTTCAGTCATTTTTAAATTCACATACTTAAAATGTTAAAACTGTAAATCAACCATCTGTAGAGCTCACCTTCATTTAACTTCCACATCACAAACGTGAGTCACATTACATTGCTACATTTTTAAAACCAAATTTAATTTAGGACGAATACTAATGTAAAGTGCGTGTGCGCGCGTGTGTGTGTGTGTGTGTGTTTGTGTGTTTTACAGAGACAGTTATTGAGTCCTCCAGTTTTAGCTGTAAGTGTACATTATTTCACTAAGAAGCAGTCTTGGTGACTTGCGGTAAGAAAGCTCGCGATGCAGCTAATAAGTTGATAAATCATCAGAAGTACTCATCCAGTGTAACAATTCAGCAAGATTTGCACATGCCTGAAATGCTCGAGACTACAACAAGGGATTAATATGAATTATGAGAAAATTAAAACAAGTCATGACCCAATGACTTCCATTTTTAGAAATGAAACAAAAAAAATTGGATGACCGTGACTATAACATTTCTTTAAAATGATATTACAGAAATGTGACTGTACTCACCTCAACACATGTACATACTGATCTGACTTAAACGGACTGTCATAAAGATTGTAATCCTTTGTACACATGTATGTGAGTAAGTGGAGACTTAGTTGATTCTTCTTTTGCAGCTCTGGTGTGAGTGACTTTTCATACTTTCAGTTTTGTTTCCTTCAGGAAGTTGAGTATCTACATAGCAAGTGTCTGGATACCAGTTTCCCTTCCTTTCTTTTTAGTATGTCCTATGGTGGAGTTTATAGGCCTCATTTGTAGACCAAATGGTGAATTGAATTCCATTTGTGTGGAAAGTACTCTGGTACATGCACAGGTTTCAGTTTGGTTAACTACAGAATACAGTGTGTGCATGTTTATGCATGAGTGTGTATGAGTGAGAGAGATACAGTGCATATGTGTATGCTTGTGTGTGTTAATGTGTGAGCATGTCAGTTTGTAAATGTCTGCTGTATTTTTATTGTGCCTGACAGAAAATTTGTTTTCAGAGCACTCCAGACTTATACTCCAGATGATAAAAACTGTTTCTTTATGAGATACCCTCCACTCAGCCTCCCAGTAACAATGTTCAGACAGACTTTCATTGCACATGACCAGGGGCCTGCCATCAAATTTGTCTTTATGATCAGGATATGGCTGGTGATTGCCCCATGTCACCTTCCTGTTCCCCTCAGACAGAGATAATGATCTGTGGGCTGTATTTGGATCCAATGTGGGGGGTCCACAAGTCTGAGACCACTTGTGGACATTCTTCTATTTTGCATGCTTTTATTATTTAATTAAAGAAAATGTTAATTACTAATTATATGAACAATTGATTGAAAAGTTGAATCTTTGAAAACCTACATGAATTTTAGACTGTCTGTCTTAGTTTTTGGTATGTTCCCTTTTGTTTCAATCAAAGTGTGCGCTGGACATGGCATGGATTCCACATGTTTGAGCAAACCTGACGATCCATGTTATCCTATGGTCTTCAAGTGCTCAAAACTTTCTTGGACTTCAAGAGTACTCAGGAGTTAACATGGCCAATGTCACAAATTTGTTCAAATTCAACCCAGAAATTGTGCAGAATCTTAAATATTTCTGCTTGATTTTCAATGTCATTACTTTTCTTTGTTTTAGATTATGCAAAATCCAAAAACTTTGTTTATTTCTAGGTTTACATGAAATCAAACAAATTTAAGAATTTTTCAATGTGGTCTCAGACTTTTGAAATCCACTGTATTTGAGTGAGAGTGTCAGACTAACTGGGCTGTGTACATGTGTGAGTGTGTGTGCTTGTTTCTTTATTTGTTTATGTGCATTTGTATTTGTGGATTCTTGATTTCATACTTTTAAACATAATGTGCACAAAAACACTGGCCAGGCTGTGGTCTTTGATTCTCTTTATGAAGTACTCCTCCTTCTGAAGGTCAATGAACCCTTGTATCTCTGTCACCTGATGGACATGCATAGGAGGGATCTGATTGGCTGCTGCTGGTCGGGAGGTGATCCAGAGGGGAGCAGAGGGAAGCAGATTCCCCTGAATCAGGTTTGTCAGCAGCACGTCTGCTGATTTTGACTCAGTTAAATCACAGCAGATTTCATTGTTGTGGAAATCTAGAGGCAGCTGACACTCATCCAGACCATCAAAGATGAACACAACTTTGATTTTATAGTATTTAACATTTTTAACCATTTTTAGTTGTGGATAGCAATGCTGAATTAGATGCATCAGACTGATTTTTTTCCTCCTTCAGTTGCAGATCTCGGGCAGGTAGAGTGAAGACGAAACAAATGTCCTGTCTGGCTTTTCCTTCTGCCCAGTTGAGAATGAACTTCTGCACAGAGACAGTTTTCCCAATGCCAGCGATGCCCTTTGTAAGCACAGTTCTGATGGGTTTCTCTTGTCCAGGTAAAGGTTTAATGATGTCATTGCAGAGGATTACAGTCCCTTGTGTGGCTTGTCTCTTGGTTGCTGCCTCAATCTGTCTGACCTCATCTTCATTATTGACCCCCCCCACCTCCTCCCTCTGTGATGTAGAGCTCTGTGTAGATCTCATTAAGGAGGGTACGGTGGCCCTGCTGTGCCAAAGCTTCATCTATGCATTCACACTTCTTCAGGTTTGAGGTTGCTTTTTTGACTTGATGAGAGTTGGCAAAACTGGTTGAAACACCAACTTCCATTTTCTTTCTAAATTCAACTGAATCCCTCATGCTGCTCCATGTCCATTTCCCACACACCACTGAGTTTTGAACCGAGATTCGGACATAATGTTAAGCGACAGAAAAGTAAATGCGAGGTGAGTACTGAGAGCTCTTTTCAGTTTAGTAAACTGACTAAGATAGTTAAGCTTTGGATTGTTGTTCCAGACGCGGTAAAAGGTAACGTTTGGCAGGTGGTACAGGTTGCGTATCATCAGGATTGAAGCCTCGTCTCACGCAAGCCAAATGTTGATATGACTGCACATACGATGATAAAACATGCAACTAGAGTAAACAGAAAATTTACCATTTCATTTAGGCTACCTCCTATTATCACAACCAATATTTAATGTATTAAAACAATGTGGGGGTGACAGCATTCACCCTTGATACGTTTGGGTCCGACGGTAGATAATGGCGGAACCCCCAGAACTGACAGGTTCACTCGCAAGGGGCTTCAATAGCAACACATAACATCAGAGCTGGCCACTTAGACGCATTGAGAGCCTGAGACAAATCTCCGCCCCCGGCTACTGCAGCTGACGGCCCTGTTTACTGTAAGCACACAAAAGCCGCAATAAAACAGCATGTTACAATGCTGGTTCTGATGGTTTTATGTCAAATTTGGTGAGAATTATTAATGCTTACAGGGGTTGTATGCAAGATAAGGAGTGGCAAAGCTCCTTAAGAGCCAAGTTAAAGTGATTTGAGGAGTACGTTAGGAGTTTGCCACATCTCTTGTTTGGTAGTTTGCCGATACTCAGCTCTAGGGGGCAGTAGTGCATTATTTGTACTTGTTTATTTATTCATACTGTTTATTAATAAGTATTATGGATGTAATTAATTTGTGTAGGCATTTATTCCCTGAAAAGAATGGCTTTAATTGATGTTTAAGAGATAACTACACAGACAACCAGTTGTAAACAAAATTGGTTTATTATTTACAAGGGAAATGAAGGTAAACAATAATATGACATACCTGGAAGGGAATCTGAATGTGTACACAGTGTGCATAAGCGACCAAACATGGAAGAGAAGAGAATAAAGGGATGTATTAGGGGGTAGATGTATAGAAGGAGACCTGAGCAGACCCACATGGATTGTGCAATGGCCTGGGGCAGTGAGGAATGCATGTGTGCTTGTGAATAAAATACAAATAACAGAATAAAAATGTCCCATCTGTTTTTTTTGTAGTATGGGTGAACCATATGCATAGTATTATTATTCTGGTGTTGTCGTTTTCTGGCGCTGTCGCTTCTTTATCCTGGGGAGTTTACCTCTCACCTCTACAGATGAAAAAAACATATTCCATTATGTACAGTGTACAACCCTCCTTTGACACTTTCAGTATTTGCAACCAATTTAAAACATCATATAGTCCAAGTCATCTTCCTTCCATTCTTTTAATAGATAATTTCAAGGTATCACATTCTGCTTCAGTTCATTTTGTTATCATTTTCCATCAGTATCAACTGGATATTTCCAAAATGATTATAAAACAAGAACTGCACAATTTGATAACAGTAAAAAAACAGTAGCTAAATTAGTTGGCTAGTATATAACCTTGCATCCACCCCAAAATGTATACAAAATAAGCATAATTGAGTCACTGAAAAGGGAGGAAAGTGTTAACCTACAGACACCAAGAGTTTTTTCTCCAACCAAATACATATGGTTGTCACCCTCTTCTTTCCTGCTGATTCCTTAATATGCCACCATAATATCAATCCGTCCCTGTTTGTATACTCTCCTCTCAGCCACTCAGGAACAGTGTTCAGACAAACAAGCTCTGCTTACCTTGCATGAAGCCGTCATTTTTTGCCTTGGTCCCTCCATCCTCCTTGGATGAAGATGGGTCCTTGTTTGCCATGTTATGTTCCACAAAGACCACACAGTCATCTGCAGAATAGAGGAGTCGTCATTTTTAATATTCATCTCATTATGGGGTCGATTTACAAAGATCCCAAACAATGGTTGATGTTCAGCATAAACATCAAAAGTATTTGCATGTCTTATCATTCCACTCTTTGTAGGTGATCAACAAAGAGTCATTATTACCTCTGCAATTTCTCCTTGATTGGAAAAGACTTTGACCTTTGTTTACTACCAACTGTTTAACACCAGGAGTAAGACATTTGTCAAGACTGAAATAATCTATAGTTATTAATAATACTTTAATAATAAGTAATAATAACTATAGTTACTAACAGCACTTATGCAATAAACAAGTCAGAGCATCATCTCACATTCCCTCTATAAAGTTTTACTGCAGTATTTAAACTTATATTTGCAGGAATCAATGTGACAAAATGGAAAATAATGACACAATTTTGTAGAGGAAAGGAATATTGTTTAGTGTAACTTTTATCTGAAATGTCTTTGTCTTGTATCCTTATTGTGACTCCTAAATATACCATTTCAACATGTTAAACATATACCATTTTAAATATGTTAGCAACATATGCTGGCCACACAATGGCATGCCTGCATAATACTCATAAATTTTAATACTGTTTAAGCTAGCTAGCTTTCACAAGCTGTAGGTAATATATATATATTTTTTTTTTTGAGTCCCCAGATTTGTGAATTGTGAGAGTTCTGATGGTGACCTGCTTTGAATCAGGTACATGTTTGTTGATAGCTGATTTTTTTTTCTGCTGATATTATCCCAGTGGGTTATCATTGCTGCCAAGTGTGAGGACAATAACCAGCAAAAATGAAAAAAAATCCTGTATTGTTCAGTTTTAACACAAACAGACGTCCTTTGCACCACATTAATTTATCACCACATTTTTTGTGCCCGGATGAGAAAAAGTACAAGAATAGTACAGAAGATACATGACAGAAAAGATTGATCAGGGAATGAAGAGACATGGAGGAGAGGGAATGACGTTAGTGAGTGTTCAGTGATGGCAGACTCACCTCCCCTGGGTCCTGGGGTGTTGCTCTCTCCTGTAGGGTCCAATCTGTAAGGACAACAGAACAGACAGTGACTGCATGGCACACAGTGTTTCTGTGTGGACTAGTGTGGAAACGGTCCATAAATACAGCAGTGTTTTCGATGAGGTGCAATGTTTGTACTTACATCAGTGTAACCTGTTTAGCATCAAAGAGTGTTTTCATTTGGGTTGAGTCGTTTATCTTATTGTTGCTGAGATCCAGCTCCTTCAGGTGTGAGGGGTTTTTACTCAGAGCTGAAGCCAGAGAATGACAGCCTTTCTCTGTGATGCAACAGCTTGAAAGCCTGCAGAAAGGTGCAGACTAGCTCAAGACAAACACATCTTATAGAAGCTGAATATAAAAAAAGGGCTGTGGAATATGTAATTATCATTATCAAACACTGCCTTAGTAATATTCCTTTTATATGATACCTTAGTTAAATGCTTATTGCTGATTGGCTGGAAGGTACACATTGATTTTGAATAACTTGAATAGTGAAAAAGTGTCCCCAGAATTCATGTGATGTCGTAAGCAAACATCTCGCCTTGGTGGCCATTTTGTGTCCCTCGTCTCACAGTACTTGTGTAATGTGATTGTATTTTAAGTTACTTTTCTTTTACCTTCTTATACTTGTCCTTCAAAATATATAGATTTCATAAGTTTTTTTAGCCTTGCAAAAGCAAAGAAAGCAGTGACATTATTCAAGTCTGTTCTGTAGTGTGGCAAAACAATAGATTGTTTTATTTGTAAAGACATGCTGTTGTTGAAAATGCTAATTCCAGACAGTCGGTAACTACCCTGGAACACAGGTACACAGTTCCCAGCAGTAGCACATTAGTGGGAAATTCACCCCAGCACTGTATGAAAAACTTTAAAACTATGTTATGGAGTCTTTGTCAGGTGCAGAGGAGATTAGCCTTAATTATGGATTAACTGGTTAACTGGATGCCTTGTTCAGCAGAGTCTTTTATCACAATTACTGTTAATTCTATTTTTGATGATAAGTCAATGAAAAATCATGTGAGAGGCATGTGTTGAATGGTAGCTTGAGAACAAAGATCCAGATGTGGCAAAACTGAAGAAGCAGTTGGAGACAGCCGACTGCAAACTAACCACTGATTGTTAACAGTGCCAGGTGCTCATGGACTGTGTGTGCAAGTGCAGCTACTGATAAGCAGCTAGCTAACTTGCATGCTAACTGGGGATCATTTAGACACACAAACCCCATCAGCAGCATGTAGCTAACCCTAGCTGTGCCTGAGAGCCACATAACTGCACACAGTCTTTACTTATGCTTTCAAGTTAAACACCACTCATTGGCTGTGAAATGATTGATGGAGGTATGAAGTTCTGTGATTGGACAGGGGATTGACCATCTCTGTGAGCCACCCAGAGGCCCCAAAAAGGAGGTTTTTTTACTCACCCCAGTTTCTCCAGTTTACAGTTTGTGTTCTCCAGTCCAGCAGAGAGCGCTTTCACTCCTGAATCCTGCAGCTCATTGTCTCTGAGCTCCAGAACTCTCAGCTCTGAGTGGGGAGAACGCAGGACTGAGGCCAGATCATCACAGCAGCCATCTGTGAGGGTACACTGACCCAGCCTGTGGAGAAAACACAAATACACATTTCCACTGAGGGCCATATTGCAAATGTTGTTGTAAATGTGTTTCTAAATTGTTTCGTCGTCATCCTCCAGATAAAAACTCTCCCACAATTCTAGCATGGGAAGGCAATAGCCAAACCAATAGACTATTTTATTTGTAAGGACATGTGCCCATATAGTGTTGTTGGTAGGTAGTCGGTAACTCCCCTGGAACACAGGTACACAGTTCCCAGCAGTAGCACATTAGTGAGAAATTCACCCCTGCACTGTGTGAAAAACTTTAAAACTATGTTATGGAGTCTTTGTCAGGTGCAGAGGAGATTAGCCTTAATTATGGATTAACTGGTTAATTGGATGCCTTGTTCAACAGAGTCTTTTATCACAATTACTGTTAATCCTATTTTTGATGATAAGTCAATGAAAAATCATGTGAGAGGCATGTGCTAAATGGTAGCTTGAGAACAAAGCTCCAGATCTGGCAAAACTGAAGAAGCAGTTGGAGATAGCTGATGGCAAACTAACCGCTGGCCGTGAACAGTAGCAGGTGCTCATGGACTGTGTGTACAAGTGCAGCTACTGATAAGCAGCTGGCTAACTTGCATGCTAACTGGGGATCATTTAGACACACAAACCCCATCAGCAGCATGTAGCTAACCCTAGCTGTGCCTGAGAGCCACATTACTGCACACAGTCTTTACTTATGCTTTCAAGTTAAACACCACTCATTGGCTGTGAAATGATTGATGGAGGTATGAAGTTCTGTGATTGGACAGGGGATTGACCATCTCTGTGAGCCACCCAGTGGCACCAAAGTGGAGGTTTTTTTTACTTACCCCAGTTTCTCCAGTTTACAGTTTGCATCCTTCAGTCCAGCAGAGAGCGCTCTCACTCCTGAATCCTGCAGATCATTGTCTCTGAGCTCCAGAACTCTCAGCTCTGAGTGGGGAGAATACAGGACTGAGGCCAGATGATCAAAGCAGCCATCTGTGAGGGTACACTGACCCAGCCTGTGGAGAAAACACAAATACACATTTCCACTGAGGCCAATATTGTAAATGTTGGAAGTGTTTTTAAATTGTTTTGAATTGTCACCATTCTGTGATTGGACAGAAGGAGTGAGCATTCTGAATGGTCATTCAGAGACCAGTCAACACCTGTGATCTGACAGTGTACAGACTCTACAGAAACTTTTTATCCTCTTTATTTTGTTGTGATAGAGGAGAGAGAAGGGAGGGATCAAAATAATGTAAACAAAAAAGACAGGAGGGAGAGAAATGAGAATTCTTAAGATTTCACTTTTTTGCTCCATAATCACCAATTCTATGTATTAAAGGTCACAAAGTACACAACACTACTCACCTCAGTGTCTGTAGTTTACAGTTAGGACTCTTCAGTCCAGCACAGAGCAGCTTAATTTCTGAATCTCCCAAGTTATTGAAGCTCAGGTCCAGCTCTGTCAGGACTGAGTTTGATGACTGGAGAGTGGAGGCCACAATTTCACAGGACTTCTTGGTGAGTTCCATTTTGTTCAGTCTGAAGAACACAATCATTTTACAAAACAACTAATATTTGAATATTTCAAATGTAATTGTCTTTAGTGGTGAAGGATGGTATTGAGGAAGATGCCTGTGCTACACAATCTCACTGCAAGGTCTGAGAATCATAGCTCTTGCTTGTCTAAAGATGGCAAGCTCCATAGCTGTGATTCTGTCCAAAATAGCCCCTTGGTCTCTATTCAAAAGAAAGCAAAACAAATCTGACCAGCAGTGCAGCTTTATCTGTTCTCTGTCACATCATCTGAGGCCCAGCTCAGATTTAATGGTGGCACCAGTGCTGCTGAGATTTTATTTTGAGATTTATTGATATATTTAAAGAATTAAGAGACTATTTTAGTGACTAGTGACAAATCTAGCTATTTTGGACCACCAGGGCAAAATGTTAATTTTTAGACTTCCAACGCATTAGGGCAGGTGGTGTCAAGCAACCCAATCCTACCCACATTTTTCCAGAATTCCCTTTATTAATATATAAATTTTAGGCTACAACTGAAAGGAAAAAAATGGAGGATATCAGTAAATATTTCATGAACCCTCTGTACGATTGTTAATTGAAAATAGATAGTTGTGAAACACAAACTCAGTATGTCACATTCAGATGAAGTTATCTTTGCCAATGTACCTTAAAACATGCTGTACTATTTCCAGGCATTTTCAATTACAATGCATGCTGAAAGTATGTAAGAACGTCTCTTAATTATACGATTATTTTTGGTTGATTCCATGATATTGCCCCCAGAAATGCGAAATACATATGGAAATATGCTGTGGAAATATCACTTTTATTACAAGCTGTTTTATTATGAACATAACAATACTCACATAGCCTTCTTGCATTTCCTGAGTATTGGTGCCAGTCTCTGATAACCTGCTGCTGATGTTTTGAACAACTTAAAATCAAACTCATCCAGGACCTCCTCTGACTTTAATAAGTTAAAGGCCAGAGCTGAGCATTGGTCTGGTTCCAGAATATCATCATGTCTTCCTTTCTGGATGACCTGGATTTCCTTCTCTAGAGCGTTTACATTAATTTCATTCAGACATTGGAACAGATTGATTGTCCTTCCTGCTTCTGATTCCTCTCTGATCTTCTGCTTAATGGAATTTATGGTTTCCTTTATGCTCTGTGATGTACTTCCTGTCTGTTTCGGTAGTTCCCCTAAGAAAGTTTGAATGGAGTCCAGTGAGAGGCCAAGAAGGAACCGGAGAAAAAGTTCCAGTTCTCCATTCTCAATCAATGAGACTAGAGTCACTGCCCTCTTATGTAAATCGGTGAGCTCTGTGTTGTGTTCCAGTGTGCGCACACTGATGTTCCCTTTTACACATGAATTAAACACAAACAATGCAGCCAGATATTCCTGGATGCTTGGGTGCACAAAGCAATAGCCTGTCTCCTGATTCAACCCAGACTCCTCTTTAAAGATTTCTGTGCACAACCCAGAGTACACTGAAGCTTCACTGACATCAATGTCTCTCTCTCTCAAGTTTTCGAAGGAGTATGTCTGCTTGCCCTTTTCCAGCTGTTCAAAGGCCAGCTCCCCTAGTTTCATGATCATTTCTGTATCTGATGATGATGTCTTATTTGGCATTGTCCCCTTGTTGTCATCATGGTGTTTCTCCTCTTTAGACAGGAGGTGTGTGAACATTTCAGTCAGAGTTTCAGGCAGTTCTACACTCTCTGATTGACCCAAAATACTGTCCAGAACAGTAGCACAAATCCAACAGAAGACAGGTACATTACACATCAAGTGGAGACTCCTACATGACTGTATGTGTGAGATAATTCTGCTGGCCATAGTCTTGTATTTCTTCCTGAAGTATTCTTCCTTCTGATGGTCATTAAACCCTTTTATCTCCATCACCTGGTGGACACACTCAGGAGGGATCTTATTGGCTGCTTCTGGTGTGGAGGTGATCCACAGGAGGGCAGAGGGAAGCAGATTCCCCTTAATGAGGTTGGTCAGCAGCACGTCCACTGATGTTGACTCTCTTACATCATAACAGATCTTATTTTTTAGGAAGTCTAGTGGAAGCTCACACTCATCCAGACCATCAAAGATAAATATAACGTTGACTTTTTTAAGGTCATTACTTTTGACCTCTTTCAGTTGTGGGAATTTGTGCCGGAGAAATTGCATCAGACTGAATTCTTTATCCTTGTACAAATTCAAATCCAGGAAAGGAAGGGTGAAAATAAAATTAACATTCTGACTGGTGTTTCCTTCTGCCCAGTTTAGAATGAACTTCTGCACAGAGACAGTTTTCCCAATGCCAGCGATGCCCTTTATAAGCACAGTTCTGATATGTTTCTTTTGGAATGGTTTAAGTAATGGTGTAAATTTGTCATTGCAGTGGATTGTGGTCTCCAGCATGGTTTGTCCCATGGATTGTTTCTGAGTTTGTATGAACTCTTGTTTATTACTGAGCCCCCCACTTCTCCTCTTTGTGATGCAGACCTCTGTATAGATGTCTTTGATGAAGGTCGCATGGCCCTGCTGTGCTAAGCCTTCAACTATGCATTCATACTTCTTCTTCAGATCGGTTTTCAGTACCTTCTGGGCTTTTATGAATTCAGCTGAAGACAAGATATATGAGAAACCATTATCATTATGCTTACAGCAAGATTATACACTTTGCCATTGATAATCCCAAGTATATGTCTCCAATTAAGTGGGAAAATTCTGCTGACATATTTAGGATGAAAACTGGTTTTCATTTATAGCTCACTTGAACAATTGAAAATATAATTCTACTGGTCATTGGGCTCCATGTTTATGATTATTTTATCTTGCATGTGATTGGTCAGTCGTTAAGTGTAATGTAAATTTTACCTTGCTCTTTGCGTGTTGTGTATCGTTGGGTTAAAACAGCACATCCAATGAGAGCAGCAGCAGCCAGAGGGAGAAATACAGCTAAAGAAAACTTCCAGCGAGGAACAGGGAACATCTCAGCTGAAACACACAGGGTCTTTCAGTAACATCACTCACTCACACATTCAGTAATAATATTGCACATGTATTCCTACATATTGTTATTAATACAGCTTAGAACTGTGCAGTTATTCACACTTCATAGACATAATCTACAAGTGTTTATTATGTTAATAATGGTGCTGGTCGTGGAGTAGATCTCTCACCAGTGATGTTAAACATTGTGACCTTCATCAGATTAAGCTCCTGCAGGTGAACTCTGCAGGTGACTGTGTTCGTATCTCTGTCCTGGATGATGATGCGTTTTCTCACAGTGTAGAGGTCCTCACTGTCTCTGTGTGTCTCTGTAGCTGCAGCAGGGAGACTGTGTCCCTCACTGTCCAACCAAAGCAGGTCAGGCTGAATATCCCAGCCTTTAGATTCACACAGCAGGCTGACCCACCCTGCTCTGTGTGCTACCTCTGTCGAGATCACTGGCTCAGTTCCTACAGGGGCACAAATTCAGATTATGTTATGAACTGCCAGCTATTTCCATTTACTCACCTTTGTGCTCATGATTTCACACACTAGTTTGATGAGGACTCTGTGACTATCATTTGAGAGGCATTTGGCATTAATGTCAGAGTTGTTTGCGTTGGGAGAAAGAGTATTTACCTCTTACTAGCACTTGAACCGATGCATCATCATAACTAGACTGCTTAGACTGCTGAATTAAACATGTGTATCTTCCCTCATCAGAGGCTCGTACTCCTGTCAGTCTGAGTGAAGCGTTTCCTCTCTTCAGCTCCTCTGGGAACAGTGCTGTCCTTCCTCTATAAGATCGGATCTGATTATCATTTATAATCTTTCTGTCCTGGTAAAGATGCACCACTATGCCTGTGGAGGAAGTTCTAGACCACTCCACACGCATGTCTTCAGCACTGATGTTTGGTTTGAGGGAGCAGGGCAGAACAATGTCATCACCAACTGCAGCAACAACCGGAGCAGTTGGACCAAGAACCTGAAAACTTTCTGCAGATAAACACAGCAAAGACACATTCCAAGTGAAGCAACAACACACACTGACACTGCAGTTATAAGAACGATATAGACTGGTAATGAAGATTGAACAATAATACTGACTGAGGCTACAGCTGAACTATAACACAGAAAAACATTCTCCAAAAAAAAAAAAACAACAACAAATATCTCATGTGTGTCTACTTTCGGTAATATTGAGAAATATTGGGCTTCATTGTTGATTGTTCCCTGAAATCATGAGACAGTTGTCTAAGGGGAAACATGAATTTGACCCAGTATTGGTTGGTATATTTATTCAGAAATTATTTACAATGACATTACCAGTATGTGTACTGCATAGAGATTGTAAGACAGAATGTTAAAATGTAATGACAAAATGACAAAAATATACTACAAACTCTAGTCTGGCCACAATCTTCAATAATGGCATGCCTTATCTTGCTAGTTGTAGGTCTTCGGGCTGTAAAATCTTAGAAGCATATCATTAGGTCCTTTTTACTTGATTATGGGAAGAGAAAAAAATGCAACTTCCAAAACACTGTGGCAAATTTCAATAAAATGTATCAGAAATGGTAAAAAGTTTTAGTAAAGATGCACAAATTTGCACTTGTGACCTCAGTATAGCAAACACTGAAAACTTCTCAACATCATGAGAGTTAAAAATTTAACACTAAAGTAATTTTACCTGCATATTTTAAAATAAACGACTTTTTTGCTCAAAATTTCTCAGAGAAGTTTTACTTCCATACAAGTTGACTTCCCCTGAAGGCAAAAAGGCTCCTTTTACTTGATCAGAATCTTTAGTTGCCTACTCTTTACACCACTTGTTAGCTGCCAGTACTGCAGAGTTGTGGCACATCAGTTTGTGTTTTTGTCTTGCTTTCTCTGTTAACATGCTTCTCCTTGTTTTTTTCAAGTATTCTGTTTTCTCTATCAACACGTATCCTGTCAATTATAGGTATCACAGTTTTTAACTTTCCACTATTCTACACTTCTGGTTATATGTAGGCTATGAGGCGCATGCCGTGTCCAAGTTTTCTTGTAATGAGACGCTGATTCTTTTAGTTGAAAAAGTGTCAGCAAGCATTCACAAATCATTGTGTGGTCTTGTTACTTTTTTTTAAAGGAATTACATTTTCAAGCCAAGCTAATGTTACATTATTCACTTACAGATTGTGGGTAGCTGCCACAGTTTTATCTCTTATTTTACTGGATCATTATGAATGCGTGTGATGTATGTCTACAAAGGCTTCAGAAATGGTTTTGTGAATGCATAGTGAGCAATGTTTATCAGCAATGAATAAGGTTTTGGGAAATATTGTGTCAGTTAACATTAGTTGGGTAGTGCCAGCTAGGTTGACCATCTTGGTTGTAGCTGATTCTGCAGCCACGGTGCCAAGTTGATGTCCTCCCATGAATTCATTCATTGATAAATTTAAATCAGTTTTTATGTGTAGTTTTTAGATTGGTGTCACATTAGTCCTCTACAACAGGAACACACAACAGGAGGTGAGTCTTCATCAGCCAATGACTTTAAAAGTACTTATAAATGCTGATTGTGTGGTCACAGCAAGATTTCACCTGTAGCACTGCATAGTTTGCCCTGTCACTCACGATGGAGAGCCAGTACAGTACAAGGGCATCACCGGACCCTGTTTATTGGGACGCATGCTGCACTAATAGTTTGTTGTGCCCAAGTAAATTACCATGAGAAATAATTAATTTTTTGTGATTTATCATAAATTGCAAATTTGAGGATGTCAACACTGGGGTCTGTGCCCAGTAGTGCTTAAAGTCTAGCACTGCCCCAGAAATTTTCCCCAGAAAAATGTGTGCATATTAGGAAAATAATGAAACATTTTTAGATAATTCACATTTAGGGTGAATCAGTTTTTATGTGTAGTTTTTAGATTGGTGTCACATTATTCGGGAGCACAGGAACTGGATAGTTATATAGTAATATCAAAATATATATGTGTGATTTTGAGTACTGTTATTGTAGGATTAACATAATGACAGTTTACAGTGACTCCTATGAGAAACCACTGGAGACTGCCATTGGCTCTCTTTCATTGTTTAATATATTCTTATAGACACCCCTGGAGTGTCTTTATATTTCTTGGGTCTGTTACAGTCAGTAATAATACAGGTGAGAATGTACCTGGTCTGCAGACAGATGTCTGGTGGAGAAGAAGGAGAATTAAACACCAACAGTCTCTGGGGAATCGCACCATGTTGACAGCTCTGGGAACAGTAACCATGCAGAAGTAGGTCTGAGCTTGTCCTTCAGATGGGAGAAAGCTGTAAGTGAGTGTTTACGTGCCTGACAATGTTCCTATCGATGGCTGTGGTGTTTCACATTACACGGTGAGAGCAGTTGACCTTGAACAGCAAGCTGCAAGAGTTGCAAGCTAGAGCCACACAACTCACCACATTTCTCAGAAACAAGATTTGTGTTATTTTCATCTGCACACACTTCCTGTCCTCACATTGAACTTTTGCTTTCAGTCCTTTTTAAGCTTCTGTTCAAAATGTTAAACCTGCTGTTCAGGTCGCCTTCATTTAATGTCCACATCACAAATGTGGACCATTATATTGCTACTACTTTGAACCAAATTTAACTTTGGACAGATACTAATGTAAAATAAACTAATATGTACAAAGTGACATGAATGTTATTGTTAAAAACACAATAAATCCACCAAAAAAGTGTATACAAATCACACATAACATACATATAATAGTGCCCTCCAAAAGGTGGAGTAAAATGTAACGTTGCAATATACTTTGCAAGGAATTTAGCTTTGGGATCAAAAGATGAAGTGGTTTCAATTATTTATTTTAAATTGATTGATCACACGGAGTACTACCACACCATTAACATACTTTTGGAGAGTACTGTATAATTATATTGTATTCCTTGACAAATTACCTATTAGGTAAATCAGGTTAGTAAACTGCTGGATCACGTTAATCTAACAATACAATTTGACTAGTTTGGTTACCATTGAATTACTTTCTCTTGAAGAATTACGTGACTACAATTTGAAATTTAACACCTGGCAGTAATTACACATGTCGACTTCAAAACGGCTTGGCTAACAGCGCAGAAACACAAACTTGCAAGATAGCTAACTCGCTAGGTGAGTACTTAACTAGTTAACGTAGCCAGCAACAAAGCTATATAAAAGCTGGATTTTATATTGAGTCTTTGGATGCTTACATTTATGCACAAACCTTACAGTTTGCTGTTTCAAACATATTTACAAAACACATTGTCCGCATTATTAAATTACTTAACGGCAATTTAACTTAATATCGAGTTTGTTATTGTAGCGGGTGGTCCTCAGGTGGGAGTACTCTTTATGCTTTGGCGTCTTGGTCGAGTTGATGATGCGTGCTGCTTGTTATTGAAGCGGTACAGGTTTCTGACCTTTTGCAATTGTATTACGTGGTTTTGTCAGAATTTAAATTCACAAGCCGATTAATTTGTGCCACTCTCTCATACTCTTAGCATTCACACACTGAACAACAAATTCCGATTAATTTAAAATGAGGAAATCCTCTGAATGAGGAAAATATCTGGTCGTCATCTGTTCATAAGAGGCACAGATTTATTTACACTTCCGATTTATCTGTGTCTGCACGAACAGTTTTGCTCAGGATATGAAAAAAGCAGGGGAGAGTGCGTGATGCAGTGTAGTCTTTGTGAACGACTGCAGAAATACAGCAGAATTATTTTTGTGATAGGCACCATGAGACAATGTTGTGTGCCAAGTCATTGGGCTATGGCAGCGCTTGCTTTTAACATTATCAAGTGTGCAAATATTTATGAAAAAATTATGATAACAAGAAGAAGAACGTTTATGCTTTTAAAACTTAAAATCAACATGCAATTTACATAAATATTCTGTCATAAGGACTGATGACAGGAAAGCTGTGAAGCCAAGAGCAGAAATATGTTTGGCTGGGGCTATGAGTGATGGCTCATTGTTGTGTGATTGAGAGAATTATGGCAGTATCTATTGGGGAGGAACAAACCATACCTGAATTATAACAATTCTTCCTGGTGATAGAGATTACCTGTTGAAAGCATTGCTTCTCAATCCATTTGAGAATCCCCAGACAATGCAGGAGATGCACCACAATGCCATCCATGGGCAAGCAACAGTCACTTACCTTCCACTTTACCTGTTTATTTTGGGAACCAAATAAAGATGCACTTTCATTGAAATTTTACTTTTTGCTGTGTACTGTGCTACACTCTCTCACCATTCTAATGGGAAATTAGCCAGAAATTATTGATATTACAAAACCATGTTAGAATATTCGCAAGTGTTCGCTGGATGTAGTTGATATTCCCGTTCACATGTATACAATATTATTAAAATTTGTGATTTGTAAACCGATTATGTTTCGGAAGGATTTAGCAACAATTACTTTTGATTACAAAAACACAAGATTCTTTTATTAATGAGCCCCCTTCATTTTGAACTTTCAGTTTGATTAACTTCAGGGAGTACTTTCAGCAGTTTTCCCTCTTTCCTTTTTGTATTTGCTGTGGCTTAGTTTTATAAAGTCTCATTTGGGGACCACATTGTACTTGTGAATTAAACTGTTCATTTGTGGAAGGCTGAAAGTTTAATTGCAAGCACACACAGATAAGCACACATATAAATTCACTGTTGGACAAAAGCAAATAATCTATGTTAAAAATCACATTCTTCCATGGTGGGTGCTGGGCCATACTACAGTGTTCATGGTCAGAACAAAGCATCACCCATATCTCCAAATGTTCAGAGTTTACAATATATTATGCAGGTACTGTGATGCAAGAAGAAATTTCAGTGAACGTCACTGTGAACGCATGTCTAAGCACAATGGATATGTGAAAAGATAAGTATATTATGAAATCAGGCAGCATGGCCAAGCTGATTTATCTGTGTAATATTATTTCACTAAGAAGCATTTCTACTGACTTACTGTGAGACAGCTAGCGACGTAGCTAACAAGTTGATAAAACATCAGAAGTATTCATCAGGTTATGGTGTAACAATGCAGCAAGATTTGCACATACCCAAAATGCTCATACTCATTATGAATAAGTTAAAACAGGAGAGAGAATTTTTTTCTTTATGTAAGGCTTTTTCTCATGACTTTCATTTTTACAAATTACATAAAACAAAAAAATCTGACCACCGCCACGATAAAGTCTGTCTGAAATACTTCACAAACTGTTTGCAAGACATGTGATACATTACAGAAATATATCATTAGGAAAACTAACCCTTTAAGCGGCATACAAATGCTGTACTCACCTCAACACATGCATGTACTGGTCTGACTTAATCAGACTGTTGTAAAGACTGTAGTCCTTCGCACATGGCTATGTGGCATTATGTGGAGACTTAATTGATTTTTGTCCTCTGGCTTTGGCAAGAGGAACCTGCACAGACCTTTGCTTGTCTGCTTTGCATATCAGAGACCTTAAATTTGCACTTTCAGTTTGGTTAACCTCAGGAAGTAGATGTATGTTCGTTTTTTCCAAAAGATACCTTCTGTAAAACATCCAGCAAGTAGAGGACCCCCTCCTTTCTTTTAGTATTTTCTGTGATGTACATTATGAAGCCTCATTTGTGGACCAAATGGTATTTGTGAATTTACATGTCTTTGTTTGGAAGATTTTGAAATTTTAAATGAAAGCACATCCAATCCTCCAATAAATGTATTCTAGTACAACTTTCTGTTTGGTTAACTGCAGAAAGTAATGCCATTTGACCAGTTATTGTCATGTATACTTCCTCTAGATTTTTCACCTGACAAATGACCTGATTCCCCTCCTTGCACTTGCATTGCATAACAAATAGAGAAAATTAATTGTTTGTATCTAAATTGTTACTCATTTAATAAACCTACAGCATATTGTGGTAAATGTCATCAACTAGCTCAGTATACACTTGGTTGAATTTGTGTTGGTCTCTGTGTTCTTCTTGGATAACGTTGGGTTCTTGTTTGCCATGTTGTTTTCCACTGTGACCAGACAGTCATCTACAAACCAGAAGGATTATTGTAAACATTCATCTCATTATGAGATAGATTTATGAAGATTCCAAGTAACTGGTGTTATTTTGCATGTGTGCCCAAAGTATTGCACGTCTTATCCTTCCACTCTGCAGGTGAACTGTTGTATTGGTTGTTTACCAGGAGTAAGACATTTGTCAGGACTGAAATCAGATCACTGTAGTTTCAAGCAGCACTAATATCACATAAAATTATTTTTTAAAAATAATTTTGTTCCTAGTCTGGTGTTGTTGTCCCAGTGGGTTATCATTGCTGCCGCATTGTGAGAACAATAACCAGCAAAAGTGAAACATCTTTCAATTTTAACACAGTCTTTCTTTGCACCTCAGCAGTTGTTCACCACATTTTTGTGCGACTGGGTGTGAAAACGAATGAGAAAAGCACCAAAGGTAGATGACCAAAATATTGGAAAAAGTGAGACATGAAGAAGAGGAAATGGAGTGAGTGAGTGTTCAGTGATTGCAGACTCACCTTTCCTGGCTTCTGGGTTGCTGCTTTCTCCTTTAAGGTCCACACTGTAAGGACAACAGAAGGGACAGTGACTGTGTGGCACACAGTGTTTCCATTAGGTCCAGTGTGTCTATGAGGTACAGTGTCTGAACTATGTACTCAGAGCAGTGTGTCAGTGAGGTACAGTGTCTGAACTATGTACTCAGAGCAGTGTGTCAGTGAGGTACAGTGTCTGAACTATGTACTCAGAGCAGTGTGTCAGTGAGGTACAGTGTCTGAACTATGTACTCAGAGCAGTGTGTCAGTGAGGTACAGTGTGTGAACTATGTACTCAGAGCAGTGTGTCAGTGAGGTACAGTGTGTGAACTATGTACTCAGAGCAGTGTGTCAGTGAGGTACATTATAGGAACACTGTCCAGCACAGACTTACATCAGTGTGATTGTATCCTGATTAGCAGCAAAGAGTGCTCTCACTTATTTTTCAATAAGCTGCATGGAGAGACAGTATCCCCTGATTTTATATGACATCATATACCAACAGCACCCCATGGTGCCAATTTATTTTGTCTTCAGTCAGTACTAGTTAATTCAATTACAATTGAGTTTCTTTGCTCTTACTTTCTTATGCCTATCCCTGTAAAATATATAGATTTCATAGAAGTCATTATTTGCCTCTTTACATGTATGCTTAGACTTGCGATGACAAAGGAGGCTTTGCTGTGGTGTGCTTTGTGCACTGCTGCTCAAAAACATGAACAAACTGGCGGACAAATCTGCTTGTGATTCGGCTGATCAGATTGTAAAACTGATGTGTTACAATTGGGTTAAACCTAATCATGCAACAAGTACATGCACCTCAATCTGTTACTGGTAACATCTGATATGTTAGTGCACCTCAATCTGTTACTGGTAACATCTGATATGTTAGTGCACCTCAATCTGTTACTGGTAACATCTGATATGTTAGTGCACCTCAATCTGTTACTGGTAACATCTGATATGTTAGTGCACCTCAATCTGTTACTGGTAACATCTGATATGTTAGTGCACCTCAATCTGTTACTGGTAACATCTGATATGTTAGTGCACCTCAATCTGTTACTGGTAACATCTGATATGTTAGTGCAACTCTGGTATGTGACAGGTGGGCCCTTGTGTCCCGCATCAGGCCTGGCCACTTTAACGCATTGAGAGACAAATTTTTGCCCCCGGCTATTACAGCTGAGTGCCTTGTTTATTTCAAATACACAGTAGATAGTTTTGATGGTTAAATGTTAATTTTGATGGTTTTACGGCACATTGGGTGAGAATTAAAACCACAACATTTTGTAATGTTTAAAGGAGTTTTATTCAAGTTGCCACAAGGCTCCTTAAGAACCAAATTAAATTGAGTTGAGGAGTGCATTATGAGTTTGCCACATTTCACATTTTCCACAGTTTACCATTACTCAGCTCTAGGGGGCAGCAGTGCATTCCTTATTAGAATCCCTATTAGCAGGCTTGGCATTCAGTCGTCAGCCTGGGGTCCATAAACATGACAAGCATTACAAGCACAGATAAGACAATATACATACACACATTTAAAACAGGGTTATAACATTATCTCTAAAACAAAACAAATTAAGATATCTTAAAAACAAATTATATATTGGAGAATCAGTTATTCACCACATGGGATTCCAGGCAATATCAGGATAATGCAATTCCTTGTGAAGACACCATCTAAGTTTGAAATACATATGAATATAGTGCAAGGAGGTACAGATAACAAAATATCTTAACATTCCAAGCACTAGGCACCAGGTAGTATCATAAAATTATTCAAGCCATAATTTTGAATTAAAATCCTAATATTAAGTGCAAATCTATCAAAATTACCATTCTGTTTTGTAATACTTTTTTTATAAATAATATAATTGATTTGTGAAGGCATTATTCCTAGAATAGAATGGATTTAATTGATGTTTAAGAGATAATAACACATACAACCAATTGTAAACAAAAGGGGTTTATTATTTACAAGGGAAATGAAGGTAAACAACAATATTACATGACAATACAGTCATTTAGCTGACACTTTCTTATCCAAAGCCAGTTACAGTTGATTAGACTAACCAGGGGCCAGTCCCCCCTGGGGGCAATGTAGGGTTAAGGGCCTTGCAATGGTGATCTTACTCTGGCTGGAACCACCAGCCTCAAGGGTCCCAGTCATGCACCTTAGCCACTAGATTACAGGCTGACCGTAATACATGCATGGTAGGGAATCTAAATGTGTACATACTGTGTACAAACATGCATGGAAGAGAAGAGAAAAAAGGGTAAATGAATACAGAGTGTGCGATTGGGTAGAAAGAAATGTGTGTATGCTTGTGAATGAAATGCAGAAAATGGAATAAGAATGCCTGGCTAGTATTAATTAGTATTACAGGCAAATCACATGCATAGATTCATCCAAGGGAGGAAAGAGGCTTTCTTAGTGAATAAATGGATGTTACCAGAAGGCCCACTGCCATCTATGTAGCTAATATCACAGAGAGTTTAGCATGCGAAGCAAGTCTGCTTTAACTCAGGAAAATCTCAAAATTACATTGATTGATAAAATGCATACAGTCACAAGTACACTGCTATATGACATTGCTAGCTGTTGAGAGGACAAGATCTGTTGAAGAGGCTGTTCCTTTGGATTGGAGAATGTCAGTTGTCTGGTGCCGTTAACTTTTTTCCCTTGTGAATTTATTCTTCAACCCTACAAATGAAAGAAAAAAAATCAATTATGCAGATAACACAACCCTACTTTGACACTTTCAGTAATTACAACCAAGATAAAACCATTATATAGTCAAAGTCATGTTTCATTTCACAGACACATTCACACATGTTTTAGGATCGTTTGACCAAAAGTGATTTTTGGAAATGCATTGTATCAGTCCTGTATAAATATTATGTTTATAAATCAGCCTTAATTTATATCAGTGCCTTTCTTTATTAAATGATGACTCATCGGTTCACACCTTCACAAAAAACACACATTACCAGCTGGCTTTACTGCCTGTAAAAAGATGATTTTTCAGATTTGCCTCTATATTAAATTAATTCTTTTCAGAATATAGCTTTTTTATTATTACATAAGAACATTCTGTATGGTGATGAGAACAGCCCATTCAGCCCAACTATGTTCTCCATTTACTGTGCCTGACGGTGTAGATGGTGTTCAGAGCCATCCATACTCCAGGAGTTTTTACTCCACCCAAATGCACAGGGTGTTCACCCTCTCTTTTTGTGCCGATTCCTTCATATGCCAATGCAATATCAGTCTATCCCCCCGTCAGATACTCTTCACTCTTACTCCCAGTAACAGTGTTCAGACAGGCCAGCTCTGCTTACATTGTGTAAAGCGGCTAGATTTTGCCTTGGTCTCTCCGTCCATCTCGGATGAAGTAGGGTTCTTATCTGCTGTGCTTTGAACCACTGTGTCCTGACAGTCATCTGCAGAACAGAGGGGTCATTGTTATTCATCTCTATTTGATTTACAAATAACAAAGTTTTGCATATCTTTTCATTTCACTCTTTGTGGGTGATCAGCAAATAATCATTATTACCTCAGCTGATTTTGTTTGATTGAGCTCTTCACCTTCATTTATCACTAACTCATCACTCGATGTCAGCCAGGAGTAAGACATATGTTGAGACTGAAGTAATCGGAACTAACAGTACTCATGATTTTACTCACTATCGCATGTAATTGTTGTGTAATACTTGCTTGATTCACATACTAGTTACTCCTGGGTTGGGTCTGTGGCTCTTTCCATAGGCCAGCTGACCTTCACATACCAATGTGTGATTCCCCTGCTTGGTTAGGGTTCAGTTCCTGATACAGCACCTTCTGCCATAACCCTCTTAACTATGAGAGCAGACTACGCACTGCTTAAAAAATACAGTTAGTTTCTGTATTTTGTAACATGATTTGATTCATGATTAAAATCAATTTTTCTTATTGTTCATGATGTATGTATCCAGAAATTCTCTTTTTGTGTATTTTGAGAATTCGCTGAAACTCGCTGGTGCCCATTAGTAATTATTAAAAACTTTTGGCCATGGATGTTCATATATGGTCTGAAGTGCATGGTGCAAGTTGGACAAAATTGATCACAACAGCTGGTGCAAGCACAAGCAAATTACAAAATGGGTCAGACATAGTTGTTTAATTGGGTAAAAGAGTGTTCAGAGAGCATCTCAGGGACTCACCTCCCCTGGGTCCTGGGTTGCTGCTCTCTCCTGTTGGGTCCACACTGTAAGGACAACAGAGCAGACAGTGACTGTGTGACACACAATGTTTCTGTGAGGTCTAGTGTGGAAACTGTCTGTACATACAGCAGTATGTCTGTGAGGTGCAGTGTGGGAAATATCTGTTTAAAATCAGTGTGTCTGTGAGGTGCAGTGTCTGTACTTACGACTGTGTAATTGTATCCAGTTTAGCAGCAGAGAGCGCTCTCAGTCCTTGGTCGTTTATGTAATTGTTGCTCAGATCCAGCTCCCTCAGATGTGAGGATTTTGAACGCAGAGCTTCCAGAGAATCACAGCCTCCCCTTGTAAGTTGGCAGCCTGACATCCTGCAGAGAGAAGGAGACCAGCTCTTGACAAACACACCTCATTGAAACGGAGCATAAACAAAAGGGCTGTGGAATTAGTAATTATCATTATCGAACACAACAGTGCGTCATACACCTTTTATGTGACAGCATGGATAAACAGTCATTGCTGATTGGCTGGAGGGTGTGCATTATTTGTCAATGACCTACATAGTGAACCACTATCCCCAGAGTTCATATGATGTCATAAGCAAACGTTTCCCCATGGTGGCCATTTTGTGTCCCTCTTCACATGGTACTTTTGTTAATTTGATTGTATTAAGTTACTTTTACTTTCTTATACCTGTCCCTGCAAAATATATTGATTTCAAAAGTCTGTTTTTTTTTTTTACCTCTTTACATATGCACTTAGCCTTGCAAAAGCAAAGGAAGCAGTGGCAATTTTCAAGGCTGTGCTGTAGTTTGTCCAACTATCTGATATCTTTGTATAAGATAGTGCATTAAAAGTTATTAATATAAGTTTAAAATGTAAACTAGGTTTTGTGTGTAACTCACCCCAGTCTCTCCAGTTTACAGTGTGGGTCCTTCAGTCCAGCAGAGAGCGCTCTCACTCCTGAATCCTGCAGATCGTTGTCTCTGAGCTCCAGATCTCTCAGCTCTGAGTGGGGAGAACGCAGGACTGCGGCCAGATCATCACAGCAGTTCGCTGTAAGGTTGCACTGACCCAGCCTGAAAACACAAATACAGATTTCCACTGAGGGCTGATTTGGAAATGGTTTTAGTGTTTTAAATTGTTAGTCATCATTCTCCAGGTACACTCTCCCATGATTCAGGTACACTCTCCTGTGATTCTTTCCAGTGAAAGGCAATAGCCTAAACAATAGGCTATTTTATTTGTAAGGACATTTACCCGTGTAGCATCGTTTGAAACACACAGTAACTGCCCTGGAACACAGGTACAGAGTCCCCAGTAATAGCACATCAGTGAGAAATTCATCCTTGGACTGTATGAAAAACATAAAAACTATGGTGTGGAGTCTTTGTTAGGTTCAGAGGTGAGTAGCCTTTAGTATGGATGACTGGATGTGTTGTTCAACCATGTCAATACGGGGCTGGGTGTGTGACTGGGAGAGAGGGGGAGAAGGGGAAAAAGGCAAAAGGGGTAAAACACAATCGCTCAAAAAGGGAGGAACCCACTCGGGGAGGGGGTGGGGGGACAGAACAATTATTCACAAAACCAGGGATTCAAACAGAAAAATACAGGCCGAAATCCAGAATGGGAAAACAGCGGGCACCCTCTGGTGGAGACTATTAGAAATTGTCCCTCTGTAGGTGAAACTGAAGAAGCAGTTTGGGCCAGCTGAAGGGAACCTAATGACTGTTAAGCTGTGTTAAGATGACTGTAAACAGCACAGGGGGCTCATGGACTGTGTGTACAAGCAGAGCTACTGATAAGCAGCTGGCTGACTTGCATATTGACTTGGTATCATTTAGACACAGAAACCCCATCAGCAGCATGTAGCTTCCCCTAGCTGAGCCTGAGAGCCATATAACTGCTCACAGTCTTTACTACAGCAAATACCTAACTGTGTATTACCAACTTATGCTTTCAAGTTAAACATCAGTCATTGGCTGTGAAATGATTGATTGAAGTATGAAGTTCTGTGACTGGACAGGGGATTGAGCATCTCTGTGAGCCACCCAGAGTTTTTGTTTTACTTACCCCAGTTTCTCCAGTTTACAGTTCGCATCCTTCAATACAGCAGAGAGCACTTTCACTCCTGAGTCCTGCAGATCGTTGTCTCTGAGCTCCAGAACTCTCAGCTGTGAGTGGGGGGAACGCAGGACTGAGGCCAGATCACCACAGCAGCTCTCTGTGAGGGTACACTGACCCAGCCTGTGGAGAAAACACAAATACACATTTCCAGTGACTGATAAGCGGACCATGAACAGTACCAGGTGCTCATGGACTGTGTGTACAAGTGCAGCTACTGATAAGCAGCTGGCTAATTTACATGCTAACTGGGCATCATTTAGACACACAAACTCCATCAGCAGCATGTAGCTTCCCCTAGCTGTCCCTGAGAGCCATATAACTGCACACAGTCTTTACTTATGCTTTCAAGTTAAACATCACTCATTGGCTGTGAAATGATTGATGGAAGTATGAAGCTCTGTGATTTGAGAGAGGTATTGAACATTCTGAATGGACATTCAGAGAACTGTCAGCACATGACACTGTACAGATAGAGGAGAGGGAAGGGAGGGACTGGGAAAAAAGGCTGTGGAGAAAAACAGTGAGCTGCTAACTTTTTAGTTTCATAATCACTAATTATACTTACTGAAGCTCATATAGTACACAGGACTACTCACATCAGTGTTTCCAGTGTACAGTTGGGACTCTTCAGTCCATCATGGAGCAGCTTCACTCCCGAATCTCCCAAGTTACTGAAGCTCAGGTCCAGCTCTTTCAGGGGTGAGTTTAATGACTTGAGAGCAGAGGCCACAATTTCACAGGACTCCTCTGTGAGTTTACAGCTGTCCAGTCTGCAAGGGTGTAATTATTTCATGAAACAACTACATTTTAATACATTGATGAATGGTGATATTGAGGAAGATGCGTGTGCTACACTATCCAACTGCAGCACTTTCGGTCTAAAATTCAGATAACCTGTTTGTCTAAAGTCTGAACACTCCATAGTTGTGATTATGACCCAAATAGCCCCCTTTCCTCTATTCAAAGAGTCATGAGTCATGGCTAATGCAGAGTTTAGGGCAGAGCCATGTACTTCATCTGTTTCTGTTATGTTGTCTGTGGCCCTCCCCCTTTGAGAAAAACAAGGAATTTATTTGCTCCAACAACTTAAAGCACCAGATAGTTCAATACAGGAAAGTGTGATTTTGACCAGAGGGGCCAGTCAGCTGGAAAATCCAGGAATATGTAATATAGCCTGGCTAACTGGAGGTATGTCACATTC
Source organism: Albula glossodonta (assembly GCA_019788955.1). Taxonomy (NCBI): domain Eukaryota; kingdom Metazoa; phylum Chordata; class Actinopteri; order Albuliformes; family Albulidae; genus Albula; species Albula glossodonta. Next base: position 7,918,021 of record JAFBMS010000024.1, on the reverse strand, counting down.
AGATTTGGTTATCTTTGCCAATGTACCTTAAACATCCCCTGCAATTTCTTGGCACTTTCAATTAAAAACAAAGTATGTTGAAACTATGCAAAACCATCTGTTAGTGATATGATTGTTTTTGGTTTATTGCATGATATTGCCACCAGATATTTGAAATACTTATGAGAATATGCCAATTATATGTTTTGTTATGAACACTACAATACTCACTTAGCCTTCTTGCAGTTCCGAACTATAGGTACCAGTCTCTGATAACCAGCTTCTGATGTGTTGAACCTCTTCAAATCAAACTCATCCAGGACTTCTTTTGACATCAATAATACAAAAGCCAGAGCTGAACATTGGTCTGGTTTCAGCTCTTCATTAGAAAGTTTTCCTGATTGCAGGATGGTCCGGATCTCTGTCACTAGAGAGCTGGCATTAATTTCATTCAGACAGTGGAACAGATTGATTGTCCTTCCTGCTTCAGATTTCTCTCTGATCTTCTGCTTAATGGAATTGACTGTTTCCTTTATGCTTTGTGATGTACTTCCTTTCTGTGTCAGTAGGCCCCCTAAGAGAGTTTGAATGTAGTCAAGTGAGAGGCCAAGAAGGAATCGGAGGAAGAGGTCCAGGTCTTCATTCTCACTCCGTAAGACCTTATCCACTGCCCTCCTGTGTAACTCTGAAAGCTCTGTTTTGTCACTTTTACACTCCGTTTCATCACTTTTTGTCACATGTTTTGACCAGACTTCTGGTCTGATCACATTGATGTTCTCATTAATGCATGATTTATATAGGAACAATGCAGCCAGATATTCCTGGAAGCTTGGGTGCACAAAGCAGTACACTTTCTCATGATTCAACCCATACTCCTGTTTAAAGATTTCTGTGTGCAACAAAGAGGACAATGAAGCTTCACTGACATCAATGCCACTGTCTCTCAAGTTCTCTAAAGAGAAAGTCAAATTGCCCTTTTCCAGCTGTTCAAAGGCCAATTTCTCTAGTTTCATGATCGTTTGTGCATCTGATTCTGACATCTCACTTGGGTTTGTCTCGTTGTCCTGATGTTTCTGTTTCTTCTCTTTCATCCGAATGGACAGGAGTTGTGATAACATTTCAGTCAGAGTTTTGGGTAGTTTGTCACTCTCTGATTCAGCCAAGATTGTGTCCAGAACAGTAGCAGAAATCCAACAGAAGGCAGGTAGGTGACACATCAAGTAGAGACTCCTGGATGACATTATGTTTGAGGTCATTTTGTCTGCCAGGGACTTATATTTGGTTCTCTTTCTGAAGTATTCCTCCTTCTGTTGGTCATTGAACCCTTGTATCTCTGTCACCACATACTCAGAAGGGATCTGATTGGCTGCTGCTGGTCGGGAGGTGATCCAGAGGAGAGCAGAGGGAAGCAGATTCCCCTTAATGAGGTTGGTCAGCAGCACGTCCACTGATGCTGAGTCTGTTATATCACAGCAAATCTCATTGTTCTGGAAATCTAGAGGAAGTTGACATTCATCTAGGCCATCAAAGATAAACATGACTTTGACTTCATCATGGTCAATGCTTTTGATGTCTTTTAGTTGTGGGAAGCTGTGCTGGAGAAGTTGCATCAGACTAAATTTTCTCTCCTTCTTCATATTCAGATCTTGGAAAGGAAGAGGGAAGATGAAATTAATGTCCTGATTGGCTTTTCCTTCTGCCCAGTCCAGAATGAACTTCTGCACAGACACAGTTTTCCCAATGCCAGCGATGCCCTTTGTAAGCACAGTTCTGATGTGTTTCTCTTGTCCAGGTAAAGGTTTAAAGATGTCTTTGCAGAGGATTGCAGTCTCCTGTGTGATTTGTGTCTTTGGTGCTTCTTCCGCCTTTGTGATGTAGAGCTCTGTGTACATCTCATTGAGGAGGGTTTGGTGGCTCTGCAGTGTTAAACCTTCAAATATGTATTCATACTTCTTCTTCAGGTCAGTTTTCATTAATTTCGGAGCTTTTATGAATTCATCTGAACAGGGATTACATGATAAACCATTATTACTATGTTTAAAATAAGGTATACACTTTGCAATTGAGAAGTCAGAGAAAACAGTAAATGCATACACATAAGGCAAAAAAATTTGATTAAAATGGCCAATGACTTCATTTTAAGATGGTCTTGGTTGCTGCTTTCAGCTACAATAAATAAGTTACCTTTCTGTTTGTGTTTTGTGTAGCGATGGGTTAAAACAGCACATCCAATTAGAGCAGCAGCAGCCAGAGGGAGAAACACAGCTAAAGACGCCTTCCAGCGAGGAACAGGGAACATCTCAGCTGAAACACACAGGACCTTTCAGTAACATCACTCACTCACACATTCTGTCATAATCTGTCAAATATTTGTACATAGTGATATAAATATAAGTTATTACAAGTGTGGAGTTATTCACACTTCCTAGACTTAATCTACAAGTACTTATTTTGGGGATGATGCAAAAATAGCTCTTATTATTGTGCTGATGGTATAGTAGGCATCTTACTCGTGATATGAAAAGCTGTGACCTTCATCAGATTAAGCTCCCGCAGGTGAACTCTACAGGTGACTGTGTTCGTATCTCTGTCCTGGATGATGATGCGTTTTCTCACAGTGTAGAGGTCCTCACTGTCTCTGTGTGTCTCTGTAGCTGCAGCAGGGAGACTGTGTTCCTCACTGTCCAACCAAAGCAGGTCAGGCTGAATATCCCAGCCTTTAGATTCACACAGCAGGCTGATCCACCCTGCTCTGTGTGGCACCTCCATAGAAATCACTGGCTCAGTTCCTGCAGGAGAGCAAACTTAGATATTATATCATATCTCAAACTGCCTTAAGCAGACTATCCTTAAACGTTTACACACTCATGATTTCACACACTCAGTTTCACTGAGGATCAGTGGTTTATGACAGTCATTTGAGAGGTATTTGGCACAATGGTCATTGTGGTTTATGCTGGAAGAATAGTACTTACCTTGTATTTGCACACGAACAGAAACATCATCTTGTGACATCTTAGATTTAATGTTGCATTGATATCGTCCCTCATCAGAGGCTCGTACTTTCACTACTCTGAGTGAAACATTTCCTCTCTTTAGCTCCTCTGGGAACAGTGCTGTCCGTCCTGTGAAAGATCGGATCTGATTCTCAGCTCTAATCTCTCTGTCCTGGTAAAGATACACGACTCTGCCCTGGGGGGGAATTCTGAACCACTCTACCGTCATGTCCTCAGCGCTGATGTTGGGTTTGAGGTAACAGGGCAGAACAATGTCATCACCAACTGCAGCAATAATCGGTCCAGGAGGAGCATGAACCATGAACTCCTCTGCTGGTAAACACAACAAAGACATATTTCAGCTGAAACAACAAGAAACACTGACAGAGCAGATATAAGAACAATAAGATTGTTTATTTTTTATTATTTTATTGATTTTTTCAGGTGAGATATTTTATTGGTAAGTGCTAGCTGGTTTGACCATCTTGATTTTGGTTGCAATGGTACTGAGGTTACATCCCACTATGACATCATTAAGTGGTAGTAAAGAAATATATTTTTGAAGATTGAATTCTTTATAGTAATATATACATGTGACAGTAACTTTTGAAACACCTGTGGAGAACAGTCATTGGCTCACTTTTACGATTGAATTTATTCCCTCATAGTAACCCCTCACCCTCTTAATCTGAAATATGACGGAACTGGCATTTACTCATGCATAACACAGTGAGCAGTAGTACAGGTGAAGATGTACCTGGTGTGGACCCAGAGGTTTGGTGGAGGAGCAGGAAGATCAAACACAAACATTCTAACATGTTTCCCTTCATCTCTGAAAGAGACAGTTACAATTTAAAGTCTAGACACCTTACATAAATAAATATATACGCAACTAAATATTCAAAACTTATGATGAATAAACTGTTACATTTCTGATATATGATATTGCATAAATTTGTAAATGATGGCACAATTAATACTTTAGTGTGAAACTGATTTTCTCTGTGTGTAAAATGATCTCTGTAAGAGCACTGTGGTAGAATCATCAAGCACTAAATATGTTCAATGTCAGGTTAAAAAAGCAAGAAGTAATTGATGTAAAGATATTTGTTGTAATGTAAAGATATTTGTTGTCATGTAAAGATATTTATTGTATTTACATAACTGTCAAGGTTCCATGGATACCTACATAGCTATAAATGGAAAGGCACTGCTACAGTGTGCTTCATTCACATAATAAACCTGGATGTATATGTGGTGAATGTATAACAAACAGAGACCTGTGATGAAAATCCGATCTGAGTGATCCATATTCTACCCTGGCATTCTGGAACGTTCCCACTCACTAAAGCAGCGCTGTTCTGGCTTGATGTATTGATCTGCTTGATGTTATAGCATACTGTGTTTACAGATGTTAAAACCTGCTTGGTGTTATACCATAGTTATAAGTTAATTCAGATTTTTTTTTTTAAATCTGAGGCATCTGATTAAAAGTAATTTATAATTGCATCTGTAAAGCAGATTTACAGATTTTAGAATTCCTGGACTGAGAAAACTGAGGGTGTATGTTCATTATTGCTCATTGAAATAAACTGCATAACGCTGTAAATTATTAACTTGCTTGAACAAGTATAACTCTTGTGTGCCTTATCACCTGCCTAAAGTATTATCTGGCTTTGGCTTGTGTTCTAGCCAGCTATGATTCCCTCTAAGTTACTGTTTCTCTTAAGCTTCACACATATAATTTGTGTGGTGTGTGTTTCTGAGAGACTCTACTGCGAGGCAGCTTGTCATAGTGTGTACTTCAACGACAGCTGAGCTTCAAACTGCAAGTGGCCTCTCCCATACAAACAGAACAGTGCAAGGGAACTGTAGGGTTCAGTTCTTAAACGCACTTCTTTCTCTTCAGCGTACTCTTGCCATTTCTGCGTGGGTGTTACAGACGTTACTACTATTATAACAAAAACGACTGATAAAATTATGCTGCGAATCAAATTTTTTTGTTGTAGGTGGATAAAGTATTGCTCATCATTCAAGCACTTTTACATGGCTGTATCCGAAATGGGTTTGGAGGAGAAAATAGTTTTGTGCTACACTTTGTGCCCATCACCAAAATAGTTCAAGTGCAGTGGCTTTTGAGAGCAGTATGTACCAAATTCTAGCCTAGAAAAAGCGATAAGCTTTAGACCTCATTTGTATATGATAAAAACTGTACATTTATTGGCTAACCATTGTCATTTTGTTTATAGAAGAAACTTTTATTAATTTTACCAAACATTTATCCAAAAAACAGACAAGTGAATGTTGGAAATTGGTTCCATTAATGATTTTAGAGGAGCTTTCCTTAATCGTTTCAACAATTGAAGTGTAGAATGTACGTTAAGGCATAAAATCCAATCTGCTGAAAGTCATAGGTGTAAATCAAACACCGGTATCAAAGGTATTCTGAATGTACGGCATATCACACAGACTCCACATCTGTATGTTCTGGTTCTAAAAGAAGAAATGGCATAAAAAGGAAATTGTACTCACCTGTACATAGGTATGTATGTGGGAGGCTTAGTTTCTTCGTCTTTCCTGACACTCAAAGGAGTTGATTATAATTCTGTTTGTATTTTAGCAGAAAGTGGACTCTGTACTTTCAGTTTGGTTTGCCATTTTCCCAGCTATTATTATAGATCTGGCAGAATATCAGTTTCTCTTCACTGCTTTTTCTTTTTGCTGTGGTGTAGTTAGCTTTGTGGTTAGCTCAGGCCTCAGGAAATAGAATCAAACATAATTCTATTTTTGTTAAGTTGTATGCAATAAAAACATGTTTTTTTTCTGAAAAACAAACAGCCAGAGCCGTCTATGGGCTCTGTTGATTTGACGTAACTTGAACTTCATCTCCATGTGACTTTATATGAGACACAAGGGCAGTTTCACCTTCATATCACCTTCATAAGACCGATGTAAACATTTGTAAATGTATTCCACCTGAAAAATGTAGATATGGTATAGGGTACGGTATGCCACCTCAGTGTTAAGTCAGAATGTGGTGGAACAGTTGATATTGGATGTAACAGTTACAAATGCTCTTTGGCCCTCTGTAGGCTTCTGTTCTTCAGAATTTAACCATAAAACTAGTTTGCAGTAAACATGCAGTAACACTTCTTTTTAATACTCATTTAGGACCACAGTTATGAAGGTTTCTGTTGGCACAAATTCATAGACTAAAGGTCAAAACAGACCAGATTACCTTGACTAACTACTGCCGTGTCTGTTTCAAAACTGTGGCATCAAGTTCACAGTTTGAAAATGTAATACACAAAAATTGTAATGACATATACACCTAACACAGTTGTCTCTCAAATGTTCATCTTCAGATAAAGGAGAAACTGATCATTCAATATTATGAGGTTTTTTTCATTATCACGCAAGTTTGGACTGTCATAATAAAGCCATAAACATTTAGTTATATACTTGAACAATGATTAACTTGAAATATAGGCACAAGCAGGGCCCATGCAGAACCGACTACATTAGGAAGACATGAACATGAGACATCCATGTTTTTGGACTATGTGTTGAAATATCAGGCTACTGAGAGACTGAAGATATTCTTCCCATATGAGCCACAGCACTTTCCCTTGATTACATGATGATTTCCGCGATGTCTTTGAAGTTAATAAGCACTGCTAAGAGGGACATTAAGGACGAAAGAGAAGAGGATGCTTCATTAAAATGATCCCCCCGGAGAGAGGGAGGTATTTATCCTCACTACACTGTGTTCAGATCAGAGTCATTAGCACCCCACCAGTTACGGCCATGTGGAGCACTCAGTGTAACTCAAATGGACTAGGGCAATGAAAATGAGAGATGAGCATCCTTGTAAATACTTTGATACTAAGTTTGAACATTAGACTCATTAAACCTGAAATCTTCTTTAATCCTGAGTATTAATTTGCATGTTTTGGTACAATAATATATCCATATTAATGCATTCATGTGTAAGCCTTCGCTGGAATGTTTTGTTACATTGAGGAGGGGGAAATTTTGCATCACTATTGTTGTTTCTTTGAATGAAATTAAAATGAACAAGATAAGGCAACATAATTACCAGGAAAAAGTAGAAGCTAATCATGCTAAATACTTTTCAAATGGAAACCAGTTCTGGCAAATGAAGAGATTTATTTGTAATTTTGACTTTATAGTAAGGTTTTTTTTTTTCTTGTTGCAGAGATTGCTTCACAGATGTGGCTTGTTGTGATCTATGATCTTGCATCCTGTGAACTCCCATTGCATTTCAGTAAAGAATTTACTGTAGGGAGGGAGGACAGCAACAGCTATTTTAGTCATATCATGCAACACAGGAGGCCTGTCTTCACAAACCTGTAAAAAAAAACATAGTTTATTTCACATGACTATGTGAAACCATAGGCATTCAGATGGTCAGAGAGTGTTCACTGTTCAGTCCCAGTGTTCAGTGTGTGTCTTGGATGAAAATAGAACGATGGTAGTGTAGACTGCGTGCTACTGTTAATTTCCCCTCTCATGTGGTAGAACTGGACCTGGTAGTCACCCTGTCATTGGGAGGAGTGGTCCGTAACTGGTTGGGTTGCTCTTGTAATTTGCAAGAACGGCTTGCAGTTCGCTTAATTGCCTTTTGGCATTGAATAGAATGACTGCACAGCTATCGGCTAGCTTAAAAGTAAATTAGGTAGGTAGGTCGCCTGCCAGTGAAGTCTAACTAATCTAGCTAATGCCCCGTGCTGCGCGGAAGAGTTCTGCATGCATGTGAATGGTGATTGCAGTTAGAAAGGGAGGACTGGAACAATAACTCAATAATACAATAACTAATCCTCCTCTGTCTGATTTCCCTTCAGAAATGTAATTAAAGATGACAGATATGTCATAATTTCATTCCTTTCTGTTCTCCTGTCCATGTGCAGTTTGAATGATAAAGCTTTCAGTTTTGTGAAACCACTGTGGGTGAGGAGGTGAGGGAAGCCTGTAACACATGGAACAGTCTGTACTGGGGTGGGGGGGGGGGGGGGGGGAGCGTAATGGGGAGTTCAGGGGGGAGATTCAGAAATATAATGGGTGTAGGTTGTTTATCGGATGGAGCTCTCGCTGTATCTGAAAGTGAAATTCAGTTTTACCTCAAGGTCACAGCTGAACGAATGTATGAGAGCGCAGGGACAGCATTCAGACGCGGATGTGAACAAACACAGTTAAAATGAGCTGGGACTTTTTTACCCTCTGTGGGATGGGACTGCACGTTGTAGGAGAAAACAATTAACAAGTATAAACCAACAGATAAAATAAACAAGTGTCACTGGAACTGGAATGGACAGAGTTCAAATTAGCTGGCTTCTTTTACCGTGTGTGAGTAGGCAGTGTAGGTTGAAGGAGAAAAACAAGTATAAACCAAACCCAATGCAGTACTTAGGTCCAGGGAAATGGCACATTGTGTGTGCTTCATAAAGGTTTCACACAGTTTTCAGTTATATGTAAAAACAAATACATGTATAAAAAAATGTCGCTGTTAAGATTAGTGGGACAAGGGACTTTATTTTGGCAATGCAAACAATCTGTATTTGATTGGACAGTAAGTGCCAAATTTCAGATTATATTTTTGCTTTACCAATGCAGTTTAGAAAAGCAATAATTTGTTTTTGGATGGGAAATTTAGCATGAATTACTGAATGCTGGCACTGAAATGAAATGAGGTGACAGACGGAGAGGGGTATTCTGTTTACATCTAATGAGGAAGAGAACAGAATCAAGGGAAGGGAGGGAGCCCAGCAGAACATGTCAGCATATGAGACCTTTGATTCTGCAATCAGCTGCTTGATCAGTCGGTCAGCTAAGTGCGGAGTGACAGAAAAAAAAAATGGCATACCCTGGGGTTTAGGTTCCCTGGCCTAGACTGTTCTCACCCAACCGTGTACGCCAAGCCTCTATGCATGTGCTCATGGATGAATGAGTCATCGGAAATAATTAGTGTTTGATGTTGCTAAAGGAGCTGTTGAATCTGATCCATTTCATTTAAAGAATCAACGTCATCAACGTTACTGACAGGATACACCCCACAGAGAGGGTCCTGTGCGCTACCAGCTCAGCGGTGCATTTCTTTATACTCATTTGAGCCTTAGCATCTCTCCTTAGCCTCATGCAGATGTTGCTTCCGTCTCATTAGGGGCCAGCTGGCCCCCCTGTGGCTGTCTGAGGAGGAGCCAGCAGGGGGCGCTGGCACATGGGAACGTGGAGGGGGGGCCCACCTTGCTGAGCGGGGGATGAGATGACACCGTTCTTCGTGAGCTCCAAGGACATTTGCACTCTCTGCTCTCTCGTTTGCAGTGTCCTGTCTCTCTTAGGTGCATATCGTGATTGAGTTGCTGGAATCAGCTCACAGATCTGGACTCTAATGGACAGTTGCAGGCCAGACATCTGTCCAGGACACTGGGGGTGAGAATCAATCAAACAGCACTTGCTGTTCGCATATGCTATTTAGTCAAAACACACTGAAGTCTTTTTAAGGACTTATAATGTTCATTGAAACAAGTCCATGAAATATGAAATATTTTTTATATTTTAATTTTAAAATGAAGAGAAAATGGTGCAATTAAGTTTATTGCTTGTCTTCAATTAAATTTACCATCCCCTAATGTGATGTAAAATGTAGTTAACTGAGGAATGTTTTTCTAAACATTTGTATTTGTGTTGCAGTCACTGCTATACCAGACTTACTTATGTCAAGACTAAATGATATTTCAGTAGCCAAAACATAATGGACTGCTTAGAATATTATGGGTTAGATTATAATATTCCACATGATGAATTTTCAGTAATGAAACGCTCTCAATCTACAACTCTGTCTGGAGGGAGCTGAGCACAGAATAAATCAATACCACTGAGTTTTTAGACTCTGTTCATGTCTGTTTCCTTTTGCCCATGTGCAACTGAAAATGAAATGACTCCTTCAAATGAAGTACACATTGATGGTGTGTATGTTTAACAGGGTTGTCAAACTTCCATAAATCTAAGGACAGTACTGTCAAAACAATACAACAGTAACATAAAACAGTGTCGTAAATTGGTATAAATGCCTGAATGTCCGTAAATATTCATCAGAATTAAAATGTGTAAACAATGATGCATTTTAAACTTAGTCCATGATGTCAGTAAAAACCAAAGCTGAAGGTTGGTAACTGTAATGTTTAGTCTCACTAAGCTACAGTGATCACCATTTTGCTGATAGCCAGAGTACTTGCAGTTCCCCTCCTTTGCGATGGGGGCGCTGTTGGCTGGGTCCTGCTGGGGCGGTATCTGCGATGCTGACGCTGGCAGGCTGTCTCCCGGAACATGGCTCTGAACCGGGTGGACATGAGGCTGTAGAGGATGGGGTTGACCACGGAGCTGAGGTAGAAGAACACGCCAGAGATGACGTGGACAAACTCAAAGACCTGCTTCAACTGGTCAGTCCAGGCATCGATGAGGCTCCACACCAAGCGGTCAGTGTGGAAGGGAGCCCAGCATATCCCAAACACCACCACCAGCACACCTGTGCCGAAATGAAAACATGAGGACAGATACACATGCAGATACACACCATAAACACATACACCATATAAATGCACGATACTAACACACATTCACAGGGATAAACACATGCTTACACATATGTGTACACAACATACACACACACATACATGAACAATACAAACTAACGAACAAATAGACACACACCCACATACACACATATATGCACAACCATATGGACACCAGTGGAGGCTGGTGAGGCAGAAACTGGGGAGGAACAAACTTTACCTTTAAACCTATCATTACTTTCAATCTGTTCCCAATTATCCTCCTTGATTAAAGATAAAACAACTACTCACAGAGTAATCAACACCAGCTGATGTAAACAGAGTAAATGGTTACCAATTTCATTTTGTAATAGAATCGCTGTTCTTTGCAACGTAGAGTTATGTTTGTTATATCCATTGACGTTTTTAATCTGTCAACAACTGTAAAACATAAATTAGCCTACAATAATATGTAGGTATAACAAATACTGCACATGTTATTAAAGAAAAATATGAGGTTAATATTACAAAATTATAACTAGAAACCATTTACTCTAATTTACATCAATAGGTTGAACATAATGATAGGTATAGAGGTAATGTTTGTTCCTCCCCTGGTTTGAGTTCACCAGCCGCCACTGACACACACTCACACACACACACAAATATACAGATATCTGAGCTCACAGTAAAGGGATGTGTATTTGCTCAGTGTGACTGCTTGATGAGCAGATAGGATATTTTATCTGATTACTAGCCTCAGTCATGAGAGGAGCCAGGACACCATGTCTTTTATGTCCCTAAGATGCCTGCAGGGCTGATCCTTTGAAGCCCTTTCTTACTCTAATGATGCTGACGTTTGTTCTGGAAAATGGTCTTACTTGAACATGCCTTGTTTGAAATATTGCCTAGAATTTGAAATATTGCCTTCTGCAGCACTGTTTATACGGAAGGAATGTTGTATGGCAGATACCTCGGTGCAGTATATGTTGGGAAAAGGGGCAGAGCACAGAACGGAAATGCATTGTGAATAGTAGATGAGGTAAAGTGGAGCAACACAGCGGGCAAAAAAAGAGCCAGGGTGAAAAAGAGCCAGGGCAAGCAGAGACGGGATGGGGCAAGTGAGGAGGGGGGGAGCAGACAGGATGGGGGCAGAGCCTAGTGGAGACAGAGCAGGATGGTGAAGATGAGCCAGAGGAGACCGTCGGGCATATTGAGAGGTGTGTGTGGAGGGGGGGCAGAACGACTCACACAGCATTTTGGTGACTTGCTGGCGGCGCGCTTCCAGATGCCGGCTGTGGGTGGCGCTGCAGCCCCCCTGGCACAGGCTGGCATTGGCCCCTGGGGTCCGCAGGGCCCTCTGCCGCCTGAGCCGCAGGCCGATCAGCAGGTACAGGATGCTGAGGCTCAGCATGGGGACCAGGAAGAAGAGCACGGTGGTCACCTGGATCAGCAGGCAGTACATCCAGCGCGGCTTGACCAGCGTGCACACGGCCGACTCCGGGAAGGACCGCAGCAGCGGCACCACCCCGTGGAGGCTGGTGTTGGGCACGGCGCACAGCATGGCCACGCCCCAGACGCTCAGGATCACCCGCTTGGCGTGCGCCCGCGTCACCACGTACTTGGCCCTCAGCGGGTGCACCACGGCGACGTACCGCTCCACGCTCAGTGCTGTCACGTTCAGGACCGAAGCGAAGCACACCGTCTCGAACAGGAAGGTCTTGAAGTAGCAGCCCGCCTGGCCCAGCAGGAAGGGGTAGTTGCTCCACATTTCGTAGAGCTCTAGCGGCATGCCTAGCAGGAGCACCAGCAGGTCCGACACCGCCAGGCTGAACAGGTAGTAGTTTGTGGGCGTGCGCATTACCTTGTTTCGGACGATGACGGTGCAGGTAAGGGCGTTTCCCATGGCCCCAACAAGGAAGATGACCAGGTAGGTGATGCAAACGGGCAGGAATATCGGGGACCGGCGTGGCCCCAGGTGCATCAGCAGGTACTGCTCTCTGCTCAGGCACCAGGCCTCCATGGGCAGGCTCTGGTTGCTGAGCAGAGGCGCGCTGCTATGGTTACAGGCCCCGCCCCTGAAGCACCTCTGGACTTCCTCAGGAGACATGGGGAATCCTGTGTATGAGCAGTTATACCCGTCCATCTCCAACGCGCCTGGAGGGGAAGCTGAGAGATTTCCCACCTGCATGAGAGATTTCCCACCTGCAACCTTTGAGCAGAAACAAAGCAAAGTGCAAAGCAGCAGTTGTCCCTTTTCATTGTTAAAGTACCCTACAGTTCTCATTGATGAGCCTAATAATACATGTAGATAAACGTTAGATCACAATGAAGGACTGGTATATTAATGTTCAAGATCAAACGTTGGCATGAAATCCAGAGATAAACTTCAGCTTTTACTTTCAGAGACTTGGTCAAAATAACCCATTCAAAACAAGATGACCTCCTACGAGGTTTAGGCCAATTTTCAGCCGTAGATACAACGGCATATGCCCTCAAAGGGACTAAGGGCCATATGTTCCAACAGCACAGCCTAAGCAGCACTGCCATTACTACATTGTAGCTGTTGTACCCCTCTCTCTTACACCATAACTTAATTTCCTCAAATATTGAAATATCACTCAGGCTTACAGTACATATAACACATAACGTAAACCCTGTGACTTCCATTTTTTTTTTTTTGCTGCTAATAGTGCAGTATTGTGTATGGTCAACACGTCTGTACGACGTGTTTTAAGAAAGTGGGTAAACGGCTTGCGTTGTACCTTGCCTTATGCTTTAAACCAGCTGCTGCGTAGTTATTTGAATAGAGAAGGAAGACTTACTTATGTTTTAAACACCTCTGTATGTATTGCACTATGATTAATAAATCTTATCACCACAACCCAAAGTTGTTATTACAATCTTGCTTATGTTACTGTGGTGATTACGTTTTGTTATGATACTATTATACTGCTGTGTATAGAAAAATAAATGATTAAGTCTCCCAGGAGTTGTTTAATAAGACTCAATTCACCGATTTGCCATGACCTATGTTTTTTGAGAGAAGCCAAATGTCATCGCTCTTTAATACTGTTTTATGGGTATTTTTTCTGGTGAAATGAGGAGGGCAGCAGCCATTAAGCTTTCTCTGCTGAGACGTTACTATAAATGGCATCACACCAGGAATGTGTGATGTGGTGCTTATTTTAGTACCTTATCCATATGCCAATGAAGCTTCAAACAGAGCAGTTACAGTAAATGATTTTTATTGTGCCAGTGGATTTCGTAAAGTTTATTTCAACTTGACTATGTGTTTAAATAACGGCCGTGCCTTTACTGGAAATGTCGACATTTTGCAAGGCAACAACTGGACCTGCATTGCCTGGGACCTCACTCCAGATCCTCAACAACTGCAGTTTTTTTTCAGTTTTTTTTTGTTTCCACCAGAAATCTTAGAGTATCCACTACTGCATTAACTCAACATGGAACCTGAACGCATCTAAAAATGTAAGAAACCTCACTTGGATCCCCTTTGAGTCTCCCTCTGTTTCTCCTCTCCTGCTACAGATCCACCTCATTTATCACTACAGTAACACCTGTGTCTTCGCCTGCTTCACTATAAAAGCAAAGTTAGACGATTCAATTTTGCTGCACTCCCCTGGAATTATAACCGCCCCCCACCAAATACACATTCACAAAACAGACACAGTTTTATTGTGCCTATCATGGTCGCATATATGGATAATTTCATTTAACTGAAGAAAATATTCACCACAAACATGATTTTAGTGGAAACTAAGGTTTGCTTTTCAGATACACAGAGAAGAAGTAGAATATTCTTTTGTTTCTGATTCAATGCTTAATGAAATGAGGATGTGAACAAAATATTTTATATAAATCAGCTTTCAGCTGTGCAGTGGCATTCCATGCTGTCTATCCTCTTAGGTGTTGGCAGCAAGTGCAAATATTAAATAAGACAAACAGGAGAATTTCACACTTCTG